>PVKU01001474.1:0-298669 GCA_004027475.1 Anoura caudifer
TCCCTCCCTCCCTCCCTCCCTTCCTTCCTTCCTTCCTTCCTTTTCTTTTCTTTTTACAATTGACTGCTATTTTCCATTTGGAATCATCCATCTCTTAATCTAAATAATCAATCAATTCACGATTGATTATGCTACTACTGAACACCTTTTGTTTAAGGTCTGATGGGAATTTCCTGCTTACTATGATTTTATTCTTACTACATAATTTTCTTCAGTCAAATCTTACTAAAATTGATGGTAATTTTTTAAATTGAAAAATGTTTCCTTGTGCTTTGCTTTTTCAATATTCACAATTTTAAATGTTTGTTGTAAACTGTTTTTTTCCTTCTAAACTTGACTGTTGTCTGTTAGAAGTATGCAGTGTTTATACATGGCAAAAAATGATTGAATGTACATATACTATAGTTGTGGGACTGCAGCATAACCAGCTGAAGTTTTTACTATTTTTCTAATCTTTGCTTTAGTATAGTGCTGGCATAAAAACATACAGAACAGAATAGAGAATTCAGAAATCAAAAACATATGTGTGTGTGTATATATGTATATGCTAAACTGATACAAAAGTGTTAATATACAATGGAGAAAAGATAATCTCTTCAACAAAAAGTGTTTGGAAACCCAGATATTCACATGCAAAAGAATGTAACTGGACTCTTAGTTTATACCATACACAAAAAAAGTCAACTTAAAATGAAATAAAGTCGAACATAAGATCTGAAATTGTAAAACTCTTAGCAAAATACAAGAGAAAAGCTTCTTGACATTGGCTTTGGCAATGGTTTCTTGGATATGAAACAAAAAGCAGAAGCAACAAAGAGGAAAAAAATATGTGAAACTATATCAGCAAAAAAGCTACTGCACAGCAAAGGTAACAAACAATAAACAGAATGAAAAGGCAACCTATGAAATGGGAGAAAATATTTTCAAATAAGCATTTAATATCCAAAATATATGAAAAAGTAAATAACACAATAGCGAAAAATAAAAATAACCTCATTACAAAATAAGTAAATAACTTGAATTGATATTCATCCAAAGAAGCAGGTTTAAGAAAAGATTCTCAGCATTACTAATTTTCAGGGAAATACAAATCAAAGCCACAATAAGATATTACCTCATACCTGGTAAGATGGCTATGATTGAAAATAAATAAATAAATAAATAAATAAATAAATAGTAACAAGTATTGGTGAGGATGGAGAGGAATTGGAATCCTTGTACAGTATTTGTGGGAATGTAAAATAATTCAGTGACTATGAAGAACAGAATAAAGTTTCCTCCAAAAGCATATACCTACTTCTGGGCATATATCCAATATTACTGAAATCAGGATCTCAAAGATATCTGCACTCCTGTGTTCATTGCATCATTTTCACAGTAGCCAGGATATGAAAACAACATGAATATCCATCCGCAGATTAATAAATAAAGCAAATGTTAAATAAATGCAATGGAACACTATTAAGCCTTAAAAATGAAGGAAAGTCCACCATATCTGACCAACATAATCTGTATGAATGCGGATATTATTCAATATGAAATAACCCAATCACAGAAAGACAAATATTGCATGATTCCACCTACATGAGGTTTCTAAAATAGTTGAACTCACAGAAGCAGAACAGAGTGATGGCTGCCAGCAGCTAGGGAGACAGGAAATGGAGAATTGTTGTTCGATGCGTATAAAGTTACAGTGTTTGAGATGAGAAAGATCTAGGTATCTGTTACACAACATAGTGCCTAGAGTTAACAATTCAGGATAAAAGTTGTTAAATAGTAGATCTCTTGCATTTTTTTCACAAAACAAAATAAAAGCAAAAGCCAAGAGACCAGAGAATTTTGGAGGTAACAAACATGTTTGCTACTTGATTTTGATGGTGGCTGCAAGGTTGTATGCATATTGTCAAATCCATTATTGCATATATTAAATATGTCCATATTATTTGCATATCAATATACCTCTGTAAAACTATTTTAAAAACAATACTTTAAAATTATTTTTACAATTCTAAAAAATTCTTTGTTTTAAGAAAGCATTCTTGGTATTCCAGGTCTTTTCTCTTCACTGGACCATCCTCTCTGGTGGCTTGTCTGTGTGTCAAGTGCAGAAAGCATAGCAGAAACACACAGACACACACATACATAGATACATACATGCAGCTATGTTGTAGTGGTGGAACAAATTTTCCCTACCCTCAAGTTTCTTCTCGTTGGTCTAATAATCAAATAGACATGAAACCAATTAGCAAGATAAAATAACCAAATTTAACACACACATATATTTGGGAACCCCAAATACATAAGAGAGTCAGAGACCCCGCATGCAGGAGTGTTCAGAGACAGAAAGGGGGACTAAAGTATAGAAGAAGTCCTGAGCTAGGGATGAGGTGATGCACCTTGGGGGCTTCAAAGGGTCATTGCAGGATGGTAAGAAGAACAGAAGTTTAGTAAACAAAATTTGTCCCACCCTATCCTTAAGTCAAAAGCAGCTGTCTCTGATACAATCTGTTATTATGGGCAAGGCCCTGATATAAGTTCTTCTAGGTAGTTAAGGGAAAGGGCAGAATTTTCACTTGAAGCTGAAGCCAAAATTGCCTTTAGCTTAAAGTAAGTTGTATACCACTGAGCCACATCTTGGGGTGGCTTGTTCTGAAGCCATACAATGTGTATCTATATTTCAAATTAAAGAATCCATCATATTTGTTGAATTAAAAAATAAAATACATAATAGAAATTATTACAAGCAAAACATATCACCTGAGACTCTTCACTTTCATCATAAATTAGAAGCACTGTTTTGAATGCTGCAAACACATGGGACAAAAACTTTAAGGATTACTGGACTTATTTCTATGCATTTTTTCAGGAACTGTAAACTACCAGTTCCTTTACATATGTGTAAGTTTACCTTCATTTGAATTTATATAACTTGCCAAATCAAACAGAAATATAACTTTGTAATATTTCTGCTTTAGGATATAACATTATTAATTAAATAAGAACTTTGGCCTATGGGGAGGAAAGTTTGTTTGTTTGTTTCCTCTGTCCTCCTATGTTTAATAACTGAGGCTTGTGAATCAAACTGATAAAAGAATAACAACAGAAAAAAATGTCTTAGTTTCATGAATACACATGGGAATTCACAAAGAAAAAAATGTGGCTCAAGAAGTTAGGTAGATGAGTGAGGCTTATATACCATTTTATTTTATGTTAAACAAAGAGAGATTGGGGGATTCTGGCTGGGGCATTCAATTTGTGAGAAGGTGCGAGGACAAAATGTGTGGTAAACAAAAGATGTCTTCCTATGCGTGTGAGAGTCTCTGGGTGACTACAGTTGTCCCAGAGAGTAGCTCTCTTCCTGGTAAGCGGACACTTGTACAGAATTTTTTATAAATGTAAATTTCTGTCAAAGTAAGAATATCTAAAACTGAAAAATTTTATTAGAGTTTATTAGAGTTTGAGTCAAACAGAGAACGTGCCTAGAAGCAAGATCTCAACAGGTTGAGAAAATGCTCCAGAGAATGACATTTTTACTCTTTGTTTTATACATTTGGAATTAAGGAGGAAATGTAAGGAAGATTACAGGAAGGTGAGATAAAGCAGGGCAGGGAAATCGCTGTGACTGGATACAGGATAGTTGGTAAGATTATGCACTCCCCTGAGGGTCCTTGATGCTTGCTAGGGGCCTGAAAAAGAGCATTACTCTGACATTTCAAATGTGAGTTAGGGTAGTTGTGCAGGAACATGCAATGGACAGGGCTTGCATTTGGCAAAAAATAAACCCTTGTATGGGCATTTGGTGTTACTATCCACCATGACCTGCCCAGTTAGGAATTGTATGATTAGATCACCCTGTGAGGTTACTTTCAGTCGGATTTATTACAGAGCAACTTTTTCATCCTTATGTCTTTTACAAAAGGGAAAATTTATACTTTATTTTTAGGCAGTTTTCCTTTGTCTATTGATTTTTAATTTCTTTCAGGTTAAAAGAATCCACATGCCAAAGTAGAATACTTTGAGTAGCATATTTTGGTAGGCTTCAAGCCCAGTGGTAAATAATTGGCCCCAACAAGTATATATTTTGGGATCATAAGTCCTACTCTGGGGTCATGATCATTAACATCAAAGTCAAATGTTGAATTTCTTTATGCCAACCACAGTGATCTGTTTTTAAGATATTACAAATTTTTCATTTGGATAAGACTCCCCAATCCCTGGCCTCACTCCCATTTGAAAGCCTTAAAGGTCCAAAGATAAAGACAAGAGATAGCCACAGCCACAAAAATATTTTTCTTTTCTTTAAGTTACAACTCATGAACCACCTCCTTTGTAAGGGTCCAACAAACTCACCTGTGCCCTATTCTAAGTACATGACCATGTTTGGCCCATCTTTCCATTTGATCTTTCTATATTTATAATTATAATTTTTTACTGCAGCTATGTGTGTTCCTTCCTTGTCATCCAAATATAAATCCATTAAGGTAGAAACCATGTCACTTTACTAAAGGGGTCCATTTGCCTGCTCACATTGAAGCCCAATCAGGTATGAACCGGAGTTTGCAGCAAAGAAGTAGAGTTTCATTAGGTGAGGAAATGGCACCATGTCTGTAGGCACAGGTGAAAAAATTGATCAAAGCCCAGATGGCTTCTAGTGGATGGGTTGTTTAGGGAACTAAGGGAGTTAGGGTCATGGTTAGGGTCATGTCTCTACTGATTGCCTTTTGCTAGGGTAGAGGATAGTTGATCATTGCTTCTGGTTCTGACGTCAGTCATGGCATTACTTCATCTGACTTCATCACTTTCCTGAGTCTTGAGATGAAACACAACTGAGGCCTTGACATTATCTTTAGTTCAATTATGGTCAATAAACCCAAGACTTTATTCCTAAGATTGTTTGATGTTGGGTGTTACTGTCCTCAAGGCTCAACGATTAAAATAGTGGATGTGCAAGGAAGAAGAAGGCAGGTGAGTAGGGGGCTGGATGAGGCCAGTTTGCATCAAAAGAGAGAGACAGAGAGAGAGAAGTCACATTACAGAAATGAAGTTTCGGTGAGCATACAGCCATACCTGTCCTTTGTTCTGTACCCCCAATGAACAGTTAGAGTGTGCTCAATAGATAATAGTTGATAGCTGACAGGCAGAAATGTACAAATTTTAAATAGGAGCTTAGATTCTTTTCCCTGAAATTTTGCCATCAGTATATGAAGAGACACAGAGCCAGATAAAGAGTACACTACAACTGAGAAAAATTGTTCAAAAGAAAAACTATAAACATGGGACATTGATCCTAGGACTCCTAAATCTTTAAATTTGGTTCTCATGCCCCTGTAGGATCTAGAAAAAAAATTTTCTCGTCTCTTCTAGGTTCTTTGGCTAGTGTAATAATTCAAGTGGCATAAGACAGATTTAAAGGAGCAAAACAAATTTTATTTCATATACAGGAGCCCCCCAAAAATATAAGGTCCAAAGATAATCAGGCAATTGAGCCTTATATGCTATTCTGACCTGAGGAACAGGACAGGGGCTGAGGACTTCAAAGGGGAGAAGGGCAAGTCACAGGGAAATAAGAACAGATTTTGGTAATCAGATGAGAGGTTGTGGAGAAAAGGGGACCCTAGTGCACTGTTGGTGGGATTGCAGACTGGTACAACCACTATGGAAAGCAGTATGGAATTTTCTAAGAAAACTAAAAATGGATCTACCTTTTGACCCAGCAATCCCACTGCTAGGATTATATCCTAAGAACCCTGAAACACCAGTCCAAAAGAACCTATGCACCCCTATGTTCATAGCAGCACAATTTGCAATAGCCAAGTGTTGGAAGCAACCTAGGTGCCCATCAGTACATGAATGGATCAAAAAACTATGGTACACTTACACAATGGAATTCTATGTAGCAGAAAGAAAGAAGGAGCTCCTACCCTTTGCAACAGCATGGTTGGAACTGGAGAGCATCATGCTAAGTGAATAAGCCAGGGGGTGAAAGACAAATACCATATGATCTCACCTTTAAGAGGAACCTAATCAACAAAACAAACAAACAAGCAAAATATAACCAAAGACACTGAAATTGAGAACAGACTGACAGTCACCAGAGGGGAGAGGGGAAGGAAGATCAAGGGGAAAGGGGACGGGTTTACAGGAACAAGTATAAAGGACACATGGATAAAAACTAGGGAGGTGGAAATGGGAGGAGTGTGGGGAGGGCTAGGGCGGTGGGCTGGGATGGGAGTAAAAGAGAAAACTGTACAAGAACAACAATTAAAATAAATTAAAAATAAAAATAAAATAAAATAAAAGAATATCTTTCAGATTAAAATGGTTATATATTTCTTTCTAGGGCAAGATCTCTCTCTAAATTCTTTTATGCAGTTAGGGAGAGATAAAAGTTTTTTTCTGCATCATCTGGGTCTTCATTGATTTCAGCTCAAATAATTCACATTACAAAGTGGCACAATTATGGGGTGGCATATTCTCCTACCCTTTAATGATTTCTCTCTTCTTCTGGAGTAGACATTTAGTCCTCAGCTGAACTCTCTATGTACATATCCACTTCTTCCTAGCAACCCCTTTTCCATATGTCTACTGTAGCTACTTTCCCCCAGATTTTACACAGTCCACATGATATATATCCTGTGGCTAGTGGGCTTTAAAAAATAATAATTTAAATAGAGTTCTGGCCAAGATGGAGGCATAGGCAGATATGATTTGCTTCCTCACACAAAAGAAGGACAGCAACAAATATAAAAACAAAAAATAACCAGAAATGCCAGAAAATCAAACTGTATGTGAGTCTGACAACCAAGGAGTTAAAGAAGAAACATTCATTTAGACTGGTAGGAAGGGCAAAGATGGCTAGCCAGGGCAGAGAGGACAGATGGCAAGGTGGTGGCTGGAGGACCAGGGTGGGCAAGGCTGTGGCTGGTGGACCAGGAGGTCCCACATTCACGTGTGGATAAGCTGAGTGGAACAACTATGGATCAAGAAAGGCTATACAACCCAAAGTTCCAGAGTGGGAAACTGAAGCCTCAAAACTATAAAAACCTGTGGGGGTTGGGTTAGTGGGAGAAATGACCAATCTCATAGGAGAGTCCTTTGGAGAGACCTATAGGATTCTGGAATGCACACAAGCCCACTCACCCAGGATCAGCACCTGAAAGGGCACAATCTGTTTGTGGGAAGTGAGGGAAGTGATGGAATGTAGGTGAGAGCCCAGTAAGCTAGCAAGTTGCATTGTTTCCTCCCTGACCCCTCCCCCAGATACAGCACCACAACTCCACCCTGGCAAATGCCCACAGCCCTGCTCTCTTACAATGTAGCAGGTGCTCGAAGACAAATAAATATGGCCCAAATGAAAAAATAGATCAAAATTCCAGAAAAGGAACTAAGTGACAAGGAGATAGACAACCTGTCTGATGCAGAGTTCAAAACACTGGTAATCAGGATGCTCACAGAATTGATTGAACTGGATTGCAAAATGAAGGAAGAAATGAAAATTATACAAAGTGAAATAAAGAAAAAATATACAGGGAAACAACGGTGATGGGAAGGAAACCAGGACTCAAATCAATGGGTTGGAGCAGAAGGAAGGAATAAACATCCAACTGGAACAGAATGAAGTACAAGAATTCAAAAAAATTAGGAGAGGCTTAGGAACCTCCGAGATAACTTTAAATGTTCCAACATCTGAATCATAGGGGTGCCAGAAGGAGAAGAGGAAGAGCAAGAAATTGAAGAAATTGAAAACTTATTTGAACAAATAAGGAAGGAAAACTTCCCCAATCTGGCAAAGGAACTAGACATGCAAGTCCAGGATGCTCAGAGAGTCCCAAAGAAGTTGGATCCAAGAAGAAACACACCAAGGCACATCATAATTAAATTAAAGATTAAACTCAAGATTAAAGATAAGGAGAGAATCCTAAAAGCAGCAAGAGAAGAGGAGACAGTTACCCACAAAGGAATTCCCATAAGACTATCAGCTAATTTCTCCAAAGAAAACTTACAGGCAAGAAGGGGCTGGAAAGAAATATTCAAAGTCATGAAAGGCAAGGACCTACATCCAAGATTACTCCAGCTGGAAATCTATTTCCTTTGCTAGATTGGGGAAGTTTTCCTTCCTTATTTGTTCAAATAAGTTTTCAATTTCTTGCTCTTCCTCTTCTCCTTCTGGTACCCCTATGAGTCAGATACTGGAACATTTGAAGTTATCTTGGAGGTTCCTAAGCCTCACCTGATTTTTTTTTTTTTTTTTGAATTCTTGTACTTCATTCTGTTCCAGTTGAATGTTTATTCCTTCCTTCTGCTCCAACCCATTGATTTGAGTCCTGGTTTCCTTCCCATCACTGTTGTTTCCCTGTATAGTTTTCTTCATTTCACTTTGTATAACTTTCATTTCTTCCTTCATTTTTTAATCGAGTTCAATGAATTCTGTAAGCATCCTTATTACCAGTGTTTTGAACTTTGCATCAGATAGGTTGCAGTCAACTAGCTATCTTTTCTCACTTAGTTCTATTTTTAGAGCTTTGATATGTTCTTTCATTGTATATATATATAATGGGCCATATATATATATATATATATATATATATATATATATATATATATATATATATATATTTGTCTTGGCATGCCTGTTACATTGTGAGGGGCAGAACTGTAGTTATTGCCAGGGTGGGGCAACCCACATCACTGTGTTTTTGCACTGTATGTGGGAGAGGTGTCTGAGAGGAAACAAGGCTGATTGCTTGGCTCTCAGCTGGATTTCAGTCACTTCCTCCACTACCCACATGAAAATTGGACCCTTCTGGTGCTGATTCCCTGGTAGGTGGGTTTGTGTATATTCTAGGTCCCTGTGGGTCTCTCCAATGAACTCTCTTGTGAGGCTTCTAGTTTCTCCCAGCACCACAACCCCCATAGATTTTTATAGTCAAAGGTTTTAAGGCTTTATTTCCTTCACTGGAGCCCTCAGTTGCATGGTCTGTCTTGCTCACCAGTTGTTCCTCTCTGTTTATTCGCATGCAAATGTGGGACAACCCAGTCCACCAGCCACTGCCTTGCCTGCCTGGTCCTCCAGCAGGCACCACCTTGCTGCATGCCCTCTCTGCCCCAGCTGCCCATCTTTGCCCCTCCTACCAGTCTGAATAAATATTTCTTCCTAAAATCTTTTGTTGTTGGACTCCCATACAGTTTGATTTTCTGGCATTTCTGGATATTTTTTAATTTTAAATTTGTTATTGTCCTTCTTTTGGTTATGCGAGGAAGTGAAGCATATCTATCTACATATAACTCCATCTTGGTCTAAGTCCTATTATATGAAATGTTAAAGGGACTTATCTGAGAAAAAGAAGATCAATACTATGAACAGTAAAATGACAATGAACTCACAGCTATCAACAACTGAACCTAAAAAACAAAAACAAAAACTAAGCAGACAACTAGAGCAGGAACAGAATCACAGAAATGGAGATTAGATGAAGGGTTATCAGCAGGGAAGTGAATGGGAGGAGGATAGAGGAAAAGGGACAGGGAATAAGAAGCATAATTGGTAGGCACAAAATAGACAAGGGAAGGTTAAGAATAGTATAGGAAATGGAGAAGCCAAAGAGCTTATATGTATAACCCATGGGCATGAACTAAGGGGTGGAGGATGTGGGATGGAGAAAGGGTGAAGGGCAGAGGGGGATAAAGGGAAGAAAAAATGGGACAACTATAATAGCATAATCAATAAAATATACTTTTAAAGAATTTTAATATACCAGCTTTTAAAAAAATTCTACACATCCATATATGTACATTTTACTTTGTTTTATAAGTCAGCATACAAACACAATGTTAAAACATATTGAAAAAAGTTTCCCCAAAACTTGGTACACAGTTGTGATGTTTAGTTACCAGGTAAGGAATTGGTGTTGAAACAGGAAATCAATATCTAAATGTGGATAGAAGAGATAAAACTGGAAGTTAGTGACTCTGCCAAGGAAGTAAAACAAGGAGTTCTAAGCCAAACTCATCAATAATTAGGAAAATTAAGAAGGAAATTACAGACCACGCTTGTAGACTAATTCAGAGCTAGGCTGGTAATGCAGGTAAAGGTAGAGAATAAATTGATTTTGGCATCTCATAACTGTGGCTGTTTCCACATGACTGTACTCACTTGGCTGCTTAATGTGACTGTTCTCCCAGGAATTTCTGACAAAATAATAATGGTATTCAATACTGTTGAAAGATGTTTCTAGACACAAGGTGGAGCCACTCCTGCCCGAGGTCCCATATCAGCAAACTAAAGTTTTCAGTTTCGGTGAATGCTTCACTCAACCAGAAGCGCACCCCTCAATCCAGAATGCCATTCTTTATACGTCAATCAGTCTCTGGACTCTACACTTATTTTCTAGTTCCTTCTTCCCCCAAACAAGGTTAACTGTGCAGTCCCAGCCAATCAGATATTCTCTATTTTTCTCTGTTTTGTTCTTTTTATCCTATAAAAAGCTTCCTGCTGTTTGCCCCATTTGCATTCCTCTGAATGCAGACTGTCCAGCTCATGAAGTGTAAAATAAAGTTTGCTTGTATCACTAATTTTAAAATTCATTTTAAATAATATACAAATATATCTTTTATAAATTTTAAAAATTTATAAAATTTATTATATGAATAGACAGAAGATATCTTGAAAGTGAGGAAAGTTATCCATTTTTCTTTAAGAGGTAGCATAACTGTAATGGTTAAGAGCAATGGTGTGCAAGCCAGCTCACAGTGGTCACAAGAGCTAGTTGTTAAATATTGAGGAATGTCTAAGCCTCTTAATAAACCACCAGGGAATGCTTGAAATCTGCTGTAGTTAGAGTATCTACGCCACATAAATGGCCAAACTTAAAAACAAGCATCTTCCTTAGAAAGTCCCTTTAAAAGGTATTGGATCATTTGGGAACTAAATCTAGCTAAACCAGCTATAATGTGGAAAATAAAATAAAAACTTTGGTGGAAAAATTATTTAAGCATCTGGGCCTCATTTTCTCAGTTGAAAAATGGGTATACCAATAATACTGCTAGGGCCTGTTTCAGAGTATTACTGGGAAAATATACGATTTGAGTATACCATCTGTTTTCTGCCAGGAACCTTCCCCAACACACATATTTCTCCAAACTTGTGCTACTCCATCAGAATGTTTGTTTTTATGTAAAACAATAAGTTTTACTTGAATGATTATATTGATAATAACAATATTTCAAATTTAACTTTTTGCAAGGTTAATTAGATTTTCCTAATAATTCTAAAATCACTGTCCATAACAATATTTGCATAAGGCAGCTTTGAATTTGGACATTAAAAAAACTGACAGGCTAATAGACCATTTAATTAGATAATTACGTTTATAAAAAGTTTTCAGTAGTATATAACATACTAAACATTAACATAATAATAATTTTTAATTTAAAAATTTTTTTGTTGTATTGAAGCTATATTAGTTAATAAAATTATATAGGTTCCAGGTGCCCAGTTCTATAATATATTATCTGTATATTGTATGCTGTATTCACCACCCAAGGTTGAGTCTCCTTCTGATACAATTTATCCCCCTTTTACCCTCTTATACCACCCCAAACCCTTTCCCTCTTGTACGCAGCATACTGTTATCTATGCCTATGAGGTTTTTTTTCCTTAATACCTTTACCTTTTCCACCCAAGGCCCCTTCTGACAGCTGTCAGTCTGTTCTTTGTATCTACGAACCTGTTCTTATCTTGTTCATTTGATTCTCTATATAAGTAAAAGTATCTTGTAGGATTTTGAAGTGTCTAGTCTTTGAATCACAAACTGGCAGTATATCAGAGGAAAGAGTATGAATTTATTAGAGGGTGAAACTGAAATAAATAGCATTAACAAGTAAATCACAGTGTGTCAAATGAATTAAGAGGGATTAGCTTCTTAGATTTTTAGGAACCAATCAAAGTACTCAAAATCCCACTAGAAAGGTGTTTATACCCTAAGAAAACATCCTAAATGGTGATGGTTAGTAACTCATCTTAATTAATTAATAAAATAACTGATAAATTCATCTTAATCTATTGACCAAGACACCACAAATGTTATAAAAAGCCAATACAGGTAAATTAATTGTTTTCCCTGGTAACAAAAACCACAAGTAGTGTATGTATCTAAATATTCTTAAAAGTAAAGGTGGTTTTCTAAACTTTTAAGTAGTTTTTAACTGAGTAAGAGTACTGCACAGTGGTTTAAATCACATTATCACAAACTCCGGAGTCAGACCATCCAGGTGGGAGCCATCGTTTAACCACTTGCCAGGTGTGCAGTGTTGGGCAACATTACAATCTCTCTGTGCCTCTGGTTTCTAATGTATAGAATGAAGGCAACAATTACAGTCATAGCCTTTATATAGTGTTATGATAAATAAGTTTAATTATGCAAATCACTTAGAACAATATAAACCAAGTATTATTGTATTTCTTGTTGTTATTAAAATGAAATGCTAATGCCACCCCTTTTTCTGCACTCTCCCAGCACACACTCAGGGAGACACTGGCCTAACACTTTGCATTCTCTGTCTTAACCTGTTTTCTGTAGTTTGTTTAAAAGCAAAGGCTTTACTCCTTACCTATCCAGTACATGCCTACCAGACACTCTACTAATAGTTTACTTATCTTATGGGACTGAATTTAATCTTCAGAGATACTTGTAATGTAGGCATATTATAGTTCCTGTTATAGGGGAAAAAAGAAGTTTCAAAGACATTAAGAATATAGCTCTTGGTCATACATGTATCTTATTTAAAGCTGAAATGTGTGCCCAAATTTGATAATACAAAAAAATAAGTTTTTAAACTGTAAAATGAAATCAGAACAGTGGTGGTTTGAGATGCCAGGATTGATTGACAAGTATATAGTAAGAGGGGACTTACTGTGACAATGATGTAGGGGAGAAAACCTAATCTTCCTTCCACCCTTCTGGGTTCTTAGCTGAGGCCCTATATTAAAAGATAGATTAACAAGAGAAAAACAAACAGAAGTTGATTAACATGTAAATCTCATGTATTCATGAGAGATACCTAGGGAAAAATGAGTAAATCCCTGAGGTCACGTAGAATTCAGGCTTAAATACCATCTTAATAGGAAATGGGATAAAAGATATAGACCTCTTAGGGGAGAGTAAATGATTTTTTAGGAAAGATGAAATGGCCCTTAGAAGAATAGATGGAAGGTATGATAGTTTGTGACAATTGTCTGGGTGTGGTATCGACTTCTAGTCCCCTCTCTTGTGATGAGTCTATTTTTCTTGGTTAATGAAACTCCCAGGGAAGGGATTTATGACAATTCAGTTCCTTTTGGAGGATCTTTCTTTAGGCAGATAATAAGTAGCATTCAGAGAAAGTCTCTCCCTGCATTTTCTGCTTTTCAAGTGTCCACGACTCAAAATAATCAATATCCCAAAGAGACATATTTGGGGGTGGCAAATTCCATTACCTTTCCATGAAAATGTTTTGCATTTTGATTGGAGTGGTGGTTGCATGGCACATATATTTCTCAAAATGTATTGAACTGTACATTTGATTTCTACACTTCTTTATCAAACTGTACACTTAAAACCTGTGCATTTCATTGTATAAAATATATTCCTCCAAAATGTTCTGTTCTTTATGCTACTTTGTTTCCTAACTCCACACAGCCTTATCAGTGTTCCAGAGTACTCGTTCTTTTACTGTTTTATTACTTCAGTTACACAGATTTGGGGGTTCCTGTTTATTTATACTCTCAGATAGTTTCAGTTTTTTATAGATCTTTCTTCCAGAATGGATTTCCCAGAAGCCTAGGATATATGTTTAATTTACTTTCTTCCTCCAAGGTGCCTAGTTATATGTAAACCCATAGAGGAAGATAATATGTGAATAAAGGAGAGAAAAATTTGCTGTGCATCTTTCTGTTCAAGTCTGTTTTTAACTGGTGGATAAAGTGTTCCTGGGAAAGTTTTATGCTTTTATATAACAAATACTATTCATTTTGGCATGCAAATAATTTGTGATACTATAGGAAAAACATTTTAATTTATTTTCTTCCTGACTGCGATTTTAACTGAAAATGCAAATCCCCATCCAAGACACACACACCCACACAAACACATACACACACACAGATACACAACAGCAGGGATCGCCTCAGGAGAGTAGTAATTCCTCATATTGTTTTCCATTTACTTACACAAAAGTAATGAAGACAAGCCACTGCTTTTTGATGTGGCCTTGCTTTAAGCTTAGATTTTAAAGTCTGGTACTTGTCTTTGCTTAGTCAGGGGAAGGTCATGAAAAGCAGATGGTCTTGCTGCTTCGAAACAAAATGCAGCATTCAACTTTATATTTTACGCACCTGTAGATTTCTGTGCGTGGTTTAGAAACAGGAGGATAACAAAACAAAACAAAACAAAAATGGCAGGAAGGTGTCCACAATACCCCTTAAATACATAGAAAGTTTTATCCTCCGTGTGGAAAGAGCCTATGAATATCATAGTTTATTTAGGGAAAGGATTCTGTTTAATCTGGGTCTATATTTTACTGTATCCAGGACTTAATATCTGTTGTTTGGAGAGTGGGGTTCCGTGTGTTTCTGTGTGTGTGTGTGTGATTGACTGGAATAAAGTAATGGAATCAGAATTCAGAATGCCAAATTTCATCTTGGGCAGCATTATTTAAAAAACCCACCTTTCGCCCCATGTTGTCTCCTGTGCTCTAGAATTAATAACTTGGACTTTGGGTTATACACTGCTGATGATTATCTTGTCTAGAGATTTTCATGTAGAGGAAGTAGAATTAAACTAGAGTGAAAGCAGCCCCTGTATATTCTTTTACAGCTTTTTAGGGAGAAATAGGTATTTATAACATAGAGGTTTGAAGGAATAAGGCTCTCTGAAGTGGGCCTTAGCAAGGGATACGTGTCTTTGAGATGATCACTCTCACATGGTGTGCAATTAGATCCACCTTTCGTATTGTCACTCCATTCAGCAATTCCCAGTTCTTCAGACAAGTCTCACGTACTAGTACAGCACTGTCTGGTGGTGATGTGGTGAAGTAAAGGCAGGGCCAGTGGAAGCAGGTACGGTTTGCTCCACTTTTTACTTATCCAGGAAATTTAAAGCAAGTTTCCGTAGTTTATTACCAGCAAGGAAGGTCATTAGAGCCTATAGTAGACCCCACAGAGAGCAAAGGTTGCCAGGCAGTAAGTCAGAAATAGGCATTCAAAAGGCTTTTGCCTTCCAAATATACCAAAGCAAGCTTACTTTTGAAGAAGAGGAGGAAAGATAAGGCTAGTGTTATAGCTCTGAACAAATATATTCATTACATATACAATAGTTTTGTCCTTTGTCCTTTTAAAACTAAACCTCAATTCTTCTACAGTATTTTGATCTCTAAGTGATAGAATCAAAGATACAACTATTCAAATAGACAGGTCTGCAGTGGGTTAACCTCTTTAGAAATGTCTAAATCACAGTGGTCAACTATGAAGGAGCTGTACATGTGAGATATTCAAACAGAAATTGGGCTCATGCTCTTGTGCTTATTCAAAATATAAAGTGTCAGCATTTGTCACTAGTTTATTTTTATAACATGTCATCTGACAGGAAAATCACATCCCTTCAACTCACTGATGAAGGAGCAATTAATCCATGCAAATCTATTTTCCATTTGAACTTTATATTTCTTTATTGTTTCAAATGACTTTGGTTTAGTTGCCCTCCATATAGACTCCATAGATTTCATTCAAAAGAAAAATATAACCTTTGTATATTTATATTCAATTTGTACTATAATGGAAATAATAAAACAAAGGTCTATTGTCTTCATAAAGAAGTCAAGAACCTATTGTGTGTACAGCATAAACATCTTTGTTTTGAATTTCCTGACAATCCAACTAGGGAGACAAGGAAAATAACAAGATAAATGATGGTACAGAACAGTATATGCTAAATACATTTATTAAACTTAAAAAAATCTAAATTTATTTCTCTTCTGTGGTGTATAAAGAAGCACGCTAGGCATTGCAAGAGGTAAAATGATTTCCTAAAATAGTCTAGGTATTTCCTTTTAAGTAGTTTCCAGTCTAATGATGGGGGAAAAAAAAAACATGGAGAATTTTAATCTAAACAGTGACATAAGAAAGACAGAATATGAGGACTAGTTAGTGATGCTAAGATTTAAAACTAGAAAACTGTTTTTTCTGTGCTTCCTTAAAAATCTTTGTCAAAAATTGTTACAGAAAGAAAGAGGGGTTTGGCTGCCCATTGGCACTGACAACAAATTCCGGAGGTAGAGGTTGGGTTCAAACCTGCACCATCTGGAAGGATGGCAGGCTCCTGCCTCCAAGTCCATCCCCTCCAGAACACCCACAGGAGAAGCCAGCCGCTCTCTGCCAGACCAGTCCAAGGCTGCACCCACAGCTCCTTCTCACATTTAAAAAGACCATGCCTAGGCAATCACAAGTGGCTGCTGCATGGTCATCCAGGTGGCTTAGCTAGTTCTTGGGTGCAGTCCAGATTAAGGCTCCTTCCTGGGGTCTGTGTGTGTATGGCCTGTGCTGCCAATGGTCATGTGGCTTCCAGAGCAGGCCAGTCCCCAACCAATAGGTCCACGAAATGGGTCAAAGAGTGAGCCCCTGTCCACCTTTTTCTCAGTTTATATCTCTCAGCCCAAATTTCTGTGTGCTGTGGGAGGGTCTGGCCCTCCAACCAATCACATCTTTTTCCCAGACTAGACTGACAAGTCTTTCTCCTACACAACACCACCCTCTGCTGCCATGTTAGCTTTTATAAGGTTACTCTGTGGCTGTGTTGTCTGGTCCCACCCCTACTCAGGGACCCGAAGGGTCTGGCTTTTGCCTTTGCCAATCACACTTGCTAGCCTTGTACATACTCAGTGCAATGACATCCTCCTGCCCCATCTTTGCCTGGGGGTTGGGGAATCTGTTGTCATACACCCTGTGGGGCAAGGTGTGCAAAAGGCACTAGTTAGTGGCTAACAGGGCACTGGTCCTGAGACCTATCCCCTCTGCTCCCACTCGCGCTCCTGATACTGGCCAGCTTACTGGTACCAATAGCACGTTAGGAGGTTCTTCATATGTATCTTCATATGGAGAACAAGCCAAATGAATAATAACAATGGCAGCTAATATTTATTGAGCATTATCTATGTGCTAAGCATAAAGTGCCATATGCTTCCTATAATTGCCACGTAGCCTCTCTGAGGAGCCTCTTAATTGCTTTGAGAAAACAAGTCTAGAAGAATAGAACATAATGTACAAAGCGTGTTTCTTTCTCAAAGAATCTAAAAACTGCCCAGAGGATGAGAATAGTAAATGAAAAACTAAATGAAAAGTATTCATCCTAAATTCTTAAGGATTTTGAAAGCCTCATAGCAGCTAAAATGATTCCAACCAGGGCTGTCACATCACGTTTCAGTGAGGAAATAGCATGTGAGCTGGGTTTTGGATAAGACTGAAGGGCAGAGTCATGGGGTTCATTTCAAGAATGGTGATTACAAAGGCTCGAGAGCTGGGAAGTGAAAGATCAAGAATATTTAGCAGTTTTTATAAGGATTTTGAAGTCAGTCTCCATTTTGAATCTGCAATTAACCTTCAATGCTTTCTCACACATATCCTTTAATTTCTTTATCTATAAAATAAAAAATGGATATAATTTTTATAAAACTAACAAAATATTAAGTCAAAGAGCCTGTCACAAGCAAAGACTTTAAATAAATAAAAAAAAATTGGTTAATGAGTTTACTTCTAACAGTCATATAATGGTGGAGGAATGTCAGTGGGCATGACTTACGATGACAAAGCCCCTTCAAGTGTAGGTGGAGTCTTAATGAATTATTACGATTATATGAGCTTTGTTTATTCTGATAGATGTTTGTACTGTTTTGCAAATATATTATCATTTGGAGGATAGGGAGACTTCAATCAGTTGAAACTTGTCGATTTTGCACAGATACAAATATGCCAATGATACTTAGGCGCTCAAAAAAATGTTATTTCACCACTTTGGAGAACAGTTATTTGTCTGCTTTGTTTAGCATATAGGAGGGAGTTGTGGAAGAAAAGACTGAAGAGGAAGTTTGAGAACAGATTTAAAGAATTTGTGTACCTGAGTGACATGTTTTCTCCATTATAGCCATCTATCTGCTTGCTCATCTGAATCAATAAATATTTCCATAGTTATTTCCTTTATGAAGTCCTCATTCTTTTAAGTAAAACCCATCAGTTCTATTCAGTGACAGGACTGAAGACTGTAAACTTTTGTCATAGAATCTGCATTATTGCATTTTACTTTGCTTACATTTCCTTCTCCCTCCCTGAATGGTGCATTCTCCTGTACGCAAACTATATTTTATCCATATTTTCATATATTTCATTTATATAAAATATCACGTAACCATTCTCAACAAATGCTCCTAAATTCCAGTTGTGCTATTTAGCCTTTGTTGCAGTTGGAACTCTTAATCACATTTTGTTGAACCACAAAGATATCTTTTCCACAAATCTCAAAATTACATGAGTCTGGTTCATTACACCTCGCTGAGAACACACACACATGCTTTCCCAAGTGATTCTCCTATAAAACTATACTAAAAAAATCTTGCAAATGTTATTAAATTCAAACAAAGATCAGGGATTAAGGCATTAGAGAATGAAAGATTTCAGTGATTTTCTGAAAGATTAAATACAGGTGGGCAAGTGTTGATGAAGCCAATAATAATTAGTGCATTCTTAACATACTGGTAGAGAAAGCTTCAGCCGAGAAGGAAGTCCTGTGCCCAGGTAATATCCTTAGAAAAGGGGACTTCTAAGACAATGATATCAGAGTAGTATGTAAAAGTGAAAAATGGGGCTGAGAATTGTTGAAGATTTCCATAGGGAATAGTTTCCTCTAAACTCCTGTTCCTCCCAACTTCCAGATAATAGATCGGCATTCATCTACAAGCCAAAAATGATAGTGTTCCTTCCTCAATAAATCAAACAAACTTCCTGAGTAGAACTAGGGCAGCTTGAAGCAAAGTCTTTGTCTTGGTTTCTTGACATTTAGGTCACTCAAAAAAATATGTGGCTACTAACCAACTCACCCCTAGGTAATTTGACAGGGTGACCCTTCTGTATAGAACACCAATAAACTTTTATACTGACCTCATTTTTAAATATAAATAAATAACAAAGGAGAACTAGATTTCAGAGCAAGTAAAGCATGCAACATGATTCTAGTGCAAAAAGCTGTAATTCACTCACAGAGAAACGAATACCAGACTGGCATCAAACCTCAGATTTCCTAAGATGCTTCAAAAACCATGAAGGAATATCTTCAAAAGTATAAGAGAAAATGTTTTTCAGTCTAGAATCCTGTGTACAGCCAAGCTATCAGTAAAGAGTAAGACAGAATAAAGACATTTTCAGACCCTCAGTTCTCAGAAAATGTAATGTATCATATTGCTTATGAAGTTAAATGAGGGTACCTAAGACGTTAAGATAGTGAAAAAAGAGGAAAAAAATATAGAGAAAAATCCCAAAGAGTAGTGAAAGAAATCTCTTACATTCTTTTTACTTTCTGCTGTTCCAATGCATCTCTTCTCCCTGACTGTAAAGCTGATGACCTATAGCTGCTCTAGTTGCACCATAAAATGCAGAAACAATGCCTTCCTTAGATTTCTCCATAGTTCATCATCGTGACCCTTTGTGGAAGCTGCACATGCTTGGCTTCCTAAATTTCCCTGCAAGCTCTAACTTATCTACCATGCCAGTGTTTCAGGGAGGTCAGCTAACAACTTTTCTATGAACATCCTACTTCCATTTCTAGACCTTACTTCTGTAGCTCTTCCCACAATTATATAAATTCTAATTTTAGTAGTGAATCCCTTAATTAATAGTACTCATAGTAGATCTGTTTCTCTAATTCAGATTGAATTGATGAATACTTCTTGGGAAGGAACTGTAAGACTAGCACATCACGTGGCTCTACACTGAACCTTATTTACAGTCTCATAGTAAACTGGAGATTGATTATTGGTTTTTAAATTTTAAAATATACTTGTAGGAAAACCATAAGAGATCGAACTCTCACAACATAGCTCTCAGAGTTTGGAGGTAAAAACAGGATAAGAAAGGTATAGTGGAGATTGGAACTACCAATGCCTTTATTCACATAATGGATAATAAAGAATTGCAGCATATGGTATCAAGTTGCAGAGTGGATTAGTGAAGGAATTTGAATAGTGATATAATTATTTGGTAATAGAGAGAAGAGAAGCAAGGAGGGCAATATACATACATCCCATAAAGATGAAAACAATCAATTACTCAAAAGTGATTCAGAATAGACACATTTGATAGAATCAGTAACTAGAAGCTAGCAAAAATACTGAATATGGTAACCAGACATGTGGAACACATTAAAAACACCAAATGAACCTCTAGAAATGAGAACTTCTAAAAATAAGATGTCTGAGAAGAGCGATACTCTTGATGGGCTGGATTAACAACACAGAAAACATACCCAAAGAAAAATTGGTGAAATTGAAAACATGGTAATAGAAACTACCTAAAACAAAACACAAAGATTCAAAAAATGAACAGAGCATCTGTGAGCTATAAGACAGCTTTAGGTTTCCTGACATATGTGACCTCAGACAAATAAAAAGCATTTGAATAAATAATGACTGAAATTTTAATATGTACAAAATATTTGAATAACAATTTTACAAAGAAGATAGATACAAATGGCTAATGAACACATGAAAAGATGTTCAACATCATTAACAATTAAGGAAATCAAATCGAAAGCATGATGACATACTATTTCACACCCACTATATTAGAAAAAAATAAAAACACAGATAATAACACATTTTGACAAAAGTGTGAAGGTCTTAAAACCTCAAATATTGCTGGTGGGATATAAAATGATGTGACCACTTTTAAAGAAAGTTTGGCAGTTTCTCAAAAATTTAAACAAATTAAAAAAAGTAAACCAAGTATTGTTAATCATAGTAAGAAAGTGTATAAAGTCTAAAATTGCTAAATCAAGAACCTGTAGGATCATACTATTCAGAGATATAGATTTGATGACAAATGACTGAGTATAAAAATATTTAGAGTTGCTTTTAAATAATAGACAATTATCTGATAAGATTGGTTCCTTTGGAAGAAAACCAGGAGAGAGGGATTAGAAAGACTTTTACTTTTCTCCACAAATATTTTGCAGCGATTGTATAGTTTATCCATACGTGTGTTAGTTGCTAGGGGAGCCATAACAAAACACCACATATGGTGAGGCTTACACAATAGAAATTTATTGTCACACAGTTCTGTAGACTGGGAGTCAATATCAAGGCACCAGCAGGGTTGGTTTCTTCTGAGGCCCCTCTCCTTGGCCTGCAGATGCCATCTTCTCACTGAGTTTCACTTGGCCATTTCCCTGTGTAAACTCATCCCCAGTTTCTCCTCCTCTTCTTGGAAGGACACTAGTCAGACTGGATCAAGTTTCTACTCTTATGAGTAGAAACCCATTTATTATTTAATTACCCCAGATAGGGTCATAATGGGGGGGTTGAATCATAAATTCAACATATGAAGTTTGAGAGTACACAATTCAATGCATAACAATTGGAAGTTAAAATTTATTTATAATAAATAAATTATTTTATTTAATTTAAATAAATATTTTAAGTTTTTCTCTAGAATGCAAGACTGGGTGTGATCAATAAGGCTGGGAACTCTTTTATTTCATTTTAAGCCTTTGTAGACTATTTAATATTTTTAAATTAGGTATAAAGATTTGTATGGATTAAACAATTGAACCACAAGGAGAGAAAGCTCACAAGCACTGAGATAACCAATTCTGGCATGGATCTTCGAAGGTGGTCACACTCCCTATTATAAGCTCCATCATCATCCACATCACCCCACAAATTTCCCTCCTTTGTCCATCATCATGAGCTTGTTCTTATTTTTGTCTTCTCCTACTCCCTAGGTGTTCTTAAACTCTGACTTTTACATAGATATTCTAATATTTCTCAAAACAGCATAAACTCCTTGATTACTGGGATGCTACTGATTCTTCCTGGTGCCCTTCATAGACTGTGGTAGTTTGTACATCAGAGGAAGGTACAAATAAGTGAGGAAATGAGGGAGAAATCAGGAGGAGAGAAATGACAGTGCTAATGAAGGAATCTGCCAAGGACAAAATCCCTTTTTCCAAATTCCTTCCCATATGCTAAAGAAAGCACATGTACAAAACACAACATACTTCCTGGTTTGGCAACTGGATCTGTAGAGTGATCACAGGAGAATATGTTGTTAGAATTACCAAGAGAGACCAATAATAATGCTACAGCACAGAATCCAAGGTCAATCACTCAACACTCAGCTGCTACAAGTAAATAAGCAAGGGAGGGTCACAGCAAAAAAGTGGTATCAGTGCTAAAATACCTAAATGTAAAAAGAAATTGTCAATAAACCCTGATGTCCGTTTAGACCCTTAATCAAATCTGATGGTCATTTGGGTACTCGTGAGATGATTCCAGGAGTGGAGAGAACATTCTACACAGCTTGAAGAGGGACGTAGAGAGATCAAAGTTCTCAACCTTTCAAGCCTCCGGGCTTGCTCTGTTGCATTTGACATCCTATTTATATGAAGAAATGTCAAATCCATTTTTCAGGCAAAGCTAAATGTGTATTTATTGTATTTGCATTCAAAGAATACGGTACATTATGGTCTTGGTTGATGTTGGTATCAATTTTAGTTCTAAATTCAGAAGAGTCAAAGATAAATGCATACTTTATAAAGGAGAGGCTCTATTTCAAATTTAAATATTTATAGTATTTGTCAGTTCTGTGAGCGTAGAAGACATTGATCTAACTTCAAAAGTCTAGCATAGAAACTGAACTGACTGCTGAGAACATATTTATCTTTAACACAACACAAAGAATAATATTATTCTGTCATTGTTTGGTCATTCAGTGAGTGCAAACTACATTAATTTTATCTGAGTTCATGTAAAAATAATTTTTGTAGCTTCAAACTATCAAATATTCAAGGTCATTTGTTTTCAGTTTGTCATTTACTAGATATTTGTTGAGATCTGTACTAAGAGCTGAAGGAAAAGAAGACATTGACCTCAAAAAATAAAAATAAAAAATTCAAAACTACAGAGGCAAGACTCACATATATTTTAAAATTAAATAACAGTACTACCAAGAACACTTTAAATTAATTTAGAATGGAGTGCCAACCAACTGGCTGTCTTGCTTTTCTCACCATGCTTCCCTGTATTATACTTTAATAAGATCTCAGCAATAACATAGCAGAAATAGAAAGGAAGATTAAGAAATTTTGACTTTTTGTTTCAAACACACAGTTCAATGCTACTGCTCTAGATTCAGCTTAAAGATGGTACAAAATGCTCTTTCTCTACAATTTTTTCAGGGAACTTTACTGAGATATAGTTCATGAACCATGAAATTCATTATTTAGAGTGTACAATGGTACATAATAAGGAGGTATTTAATAATTTTTAGTGTGTTCACAAAGATTTGTATAAACACCACTATATTCATTCTTAGAGCATTTATATCACCTTAAAAAACTTTTAATTTTTTTGCAATTCTAAAAGAAAATTCTTTGTAGTCTTTCCTCTTTCTCTCTCTCTTTCTTTCCCCACCCCCATTGGTAATTAGCTATCCACAAACTAGGTGTAGATGAGATAACCCGTTCAAACTAAATTACACTAAACTATACTAAACTGAACTAAGCTGAATTTTGAAAGGACAACAATGAAGCCTGAGCATTCTGAGCTCTACATACTAAAATACTTGGACACTGATTTTACAGTACTCTAATGTTCCTGTATCCCCAAGTTCCTAAAGCCCTGAGAGTTAAATAATATAAAAGATGCAGGGCATTCTGACTTTCACCCCCATTCTGGCAGGATCCTGTGCTTTCTCAAAGGCTCCCCCAGCAGTCTCAGTCCTCTCTGCAACTGAACCTCACTTTTCAGGTTTCTACCATAGCTTGGAGCTTTTGAAAGGAAGACCCTGTCAATCCCTTGGGGCCAAGGTTGTTGGACATTTGGATTTGTTTGTAAATTTATAAGCCTGTGGTGAACCAAGGTTCTCTACAGGTAAGGATAAACACTGCTGTTGGGTGGCTGTGTTTGGAGGAGCTTCCAGCATCAGTTATACTGGAGGCCAACCCATCCTACCTTGTTTGTCCCTTAAGCCGAAATTTCATCATCATCATCATTGCTAGTAATCTGGTCATCAGCCCAGATTCACTTGTCTTTAAACAATTTCATTTCAAAGTGCTCACAGCCTTTTTCTGAAATCCTAGTTCCCTGAGAGATTTTAATAATTAGGAAATTAATAAAGAGACATTTGGATCTTGATCCCTTTTTCCCAGAAAACTATTATGTTCCCATACAAACTTGATCCACTTCACCACCTCACACACACACATGTACACACATACGTATACATGTACTAGTTTCACATATCAGGATACCAGGAGGTTCCATGAATGGTAGCCTTGATTGAGTCATTAAAGATTTTTCTGAGTAAGGCCTCTATGCTGTCTATACTTGACAAACTAAATGGGCACTCAGCAGATCCATAAAGATAAAATAAGTTTGACTTAAAAATAAAAGTTCTTGCTACTGAATTGGCTGTAGATATTAATTTTTAAAATAACTAATTAATCGTATAAATTGATTCTACAAGTATCTGATAAATAACTAGAATTTTACATTCTCAAAGAAAAAGAACTAAGTCCATCAGCCATCCTTGGTATCATTATTCTCTCTACTCTGCCCCTTGGTTTAGGTAGAAAAACTTTATTGAAAATATTCAATTAAACTTCCCAACTTGTGACAGACCCTTCTGCATGGCGTGGGCCCAGCTCCCACTTGGAGATGCACAGGACCCACGCCCACAGATAGGTTCTTTCATGGGTAATCATATTTGCAATATACCTAGGCTGTTTGGAGACTTGCCCTTTCCTAAAACCTCCTCACCCTGCAAGTGCTAAACCTTGGGCCCAGTGTAAACAGCTGCCTATTCATTTGCTAATATCCTTCTTCTGTGATGTAATTAGGGGCATTGGCTCCTTTGTTGTAACAGTGAAGTGAAGGAGAACCATCTTGGAATGTGAGGAGATATTTTAGAATAAAGGCCTGTCATGGTGGAGGCCATGGCTTTTGCTCCTCTAGAGAGAAAAGCCATGCTGTTGTCCTTATTCCTTCACTGGACTCGGTAGTCCATGTGTATGTTTTAAATCAATCCATAATAACACGGACACTGCTGGCCAGTGTCTGCGTCACCAACTCACAAAACTGTTTCTGGAAACTTCTTCCATTTACTTCAGAAATGCTGTTATTTTATTCAGTTTCTGATGTTGTTTGCATATCTTAAATAAAAGTGTGTCTCATGTTCTTCTCTTTCATACTTGCAATAGATGAAAAACTACCACATATTCTTTTCTACTTCTTTCATTGACAGATGAGGTTGAATTCCACTTCCCTTTGGCTACTCTTAGCTTTTTGACCAATAAAATGTGGTAGAAGTGGTTTTTTGAAACCTCCAAGGCTTGGTCATAGGAAGCCTTCTGTCAGTTTCTTGTGGAATGTTCACTCTGGGGAAAGCCAACCACCCTGCAAAAAGCCCAACTTCCATGAGAGTGGCAGTCTCTGAGGAAATCTAAGCCAACCACATAGGAAGCAATGTGAAGAGTGAAAGATGCCCAGCCAGCCCCAGCCTTCAGCCACCCCAAGTCAGGTATAAGACACGCACCTAAGAGCCCTTTGGACCTCCAGCCCTAAGAGATGCAACCTGGAGAACACCAAGAAGCCCAACTGACTGCCAGAATCAGACTCATAATCTTGCCACAGATATCTGATTTGAATTCACAGTGTATTAGATTCCTATGGCTGCTGAAACAAATTTCCACAAACTTGGTGTCTTAAAACAACAGAAAAGTATTCTCACAGTTCTGGAGGCTAAAAGTTTGAAAGCTGTATCATGTCTGCAGGGCCATATTTCCTCTGGAGGTCCTAGAAAAAAAAATGTGTTTCTTGTCTTCCCCTGCCAGACACGGAATGGGAACCAGCATTCCTTGGCATGTGCTCACATCACTGCAATGTCTGTCTCCATCTTCATATCACCTTCTCCTTCACATATCTCTGTATTAAATCTCCTTAGTCTCTCTGGTAAGGACCCATGTGATTGCATTTAGGGCCTCTCAAATAATCCAGAAAAGGATCCCAATCTCAAAATCCTTAACTTAATATATTTTGCCATATTATTTACATTGTTCACCACAGAAACCCCCAGACTCCCAACTTACCACTCTTATCTTGTATTTTACTCCTTATAAGGTTCTACATCTCCACCTCATGTCTGTTCCTTTTGCCCATCCTCCATAAATTCTACAACCCTTCCTCATTGCCTTCTGGAATCCACAGTTATTATCAGCCATTCTTCTCTATATTTGATCTTTTCTCTTGTAAATTCCATTTACCTTTTTCCTCTAATAAAAAATATGACTGTCTATTAAGAACATCAATTTCCCTCAGTCTACTGAAGTGGTAATCGATTTTTCTGCCATTCTTATGCCACTGAGCATGGAAGTGACATACCCACTCTCAGTCTATGAGTATGTCACTAAGATACTTTTAGATCTTTCTCCCTTTTTCTTCCCTAAAATTTTCCATATCATCCAGTACACTTCATTTTTGCTGACATTGACTGACTTTCTTTTTATTTTTCTTCATTTCTCCAATACTACTCAAGTATTAAATCCTGGCAATTTCAATGTCTACATATGTAGTCTTTTCAATACCTTGACCTCTTAGTTTTACGAACCTTGTTCATTTAATGATATTGTCTTCTACTCTGTCCCAGCCATACACTTTAATAGTCATGCCCTTAACCTTGTTTTTACTAATAATTTCAACCTTCCTATAATCTGTTTCACAAATCTTACTCTTTCAACACCACCCCCTCTGTTTGACCTTACATCCTCTAATATTTCAACACTAAGGATCTCTCAACTATACAAAGGTCTCTAATCTATTGACCTATCACATTTTCACCATCACTTATCCTCGATAACATGGTTGTCTTTGACCAGCTACAATTCTATGGTGCAGTTATTGCATATACTCTGTAATTCTTTGATTTTTTCCTTCTTTATTTTTGCTTGACCCAACCATTTTTTTCATCTATTTTATGCTTGTGAGTGAATGTGGCTGTAGAAAAATTCATAACCACCCTGACTGATGTTTTTATAAAGCCATGACGATGAATATTTTGTGTATCCTTAATGTTGTATGACTCTAGTTCATTAAGTTTCCTACTCCCTAAACAGTTGTTTTATAACTTCCCCTCCTTCTTCAAACTCAAATAAACTCCTCTTCCATGTTTACTGTAAGCTAATAACCTTTTATATTACTTAGAACATAGAAAGCATAAAAAATATTTTTACAAATCACCATGTCTACCCATCAAGCACATACTTGTCTTTTCTTCTATTGCCATGGGTCATGTATCCTTCCTACGTAAAATCAATCCCATCACTTGTGTTCTACATACCAACATCTCTCAGTTTACTCAAAGACTTTTCTCTAGCACTTCTCTTTTCTCTCTTTTAATCATCAATTTTTCTTTTTGTATTTGATGGTCACCACCACATATACTATAATTTCTCCCATTTTAAACAACAAACAAACATTCTCTTTCCCCTACTTTCCCAACAGCTGCAGTTTGATTTTTTAAGTCACCATTTCAGAATAGTTTCTCTAAAGAGTTGCCCAATATTTTGTCTCCAAATTTTCTACTCCCCTCCTAACCCCATTTCAGGCACATGTTCAACTCTGCCGCCTCACCAACACTGCTTTCATTAACATCACATGTGTACTTCTTATTGTTAAATTCAGGAGTGACTTCTCAATCTCCTTCTTACTTATCCTACCAGTGGAATAATCTGATGTAGACCGCAGAGTCCTGGTTTCTACATTTTTCCGAGTGTAATCAATAGTGTCTAATTTCATTCTGAGAGCATCTGATTTGGATGTTAATTGCACAGTCGCCTACCTATTAGTAGCATTATCTGGAGTTGATTGATCTTTTCCACTAAACATTTTTTTCACTTGATTTCCATTCTTCTGTTTTTTCTAGTTTCCTAATCACCACTTCTTTTCACCTCACTTACTTGTCCTTCTTCTTCTCTACAACCTCCTAATTGCTGAGTTTGGGGCTCAGCACTTGTATTTCTTCTCTTCCAAGAGGTAACTACTGTTAAAGTATTTAATGTCAGTACACTGAAAATGAAACGATAAAGTGTTTTCAACAATGATTTACCACACAAGGGAGTCATTCCTCTATGATTACTTTTCCTTTGTAAATGAGGTTAAAGCAAATAGATTTTTTAAAATGTTTCAAAGTATTTACAAAAAGATTAAGAATTATTTCTGTTTTACTTCTTCCTTGTCTTCCCTTTTGGTCCATCGTCACATCACCACTCATAAAAATAAAATATTCCAACATTATTGTGGTCAAAAACAAAAAACAAAAAACAAAAACAGACACTCAGTATTCAACCAAATGGAAATATAAAATCAAGCCCTAACTTGACCAGTCCCCTAAGGGTGTGATTGTTGATACTAAATTTCACTATAACTTTATTTTCTGTTACAATGGATAAGCAAAAGGCTTAAACAAAAAATATATACATGTATATGTAAAATAAAGACTGTTGCTTTGAATATTATATATTCTGCTACTTCATTTTTGCTACCCAGCACTTTTGATATAATGAAAATAAACTGGTACAATATTGATTGCTCCAATTTTAAAGCAAGTACTATTTCTCTTTTGTTTATTTTGTTGGTGAAAGGGTAAGGGAGCCTTTAAGAGAGAGGCATGTTGGAAAGCAGCCCTTGAATATAAATGTAAATTACAACATTCCCACAAATGGTAACCTATCATTATCTCTCCTATTCTTTAAAGAAAGAAAAACAAGGCTAATAATCATCCAGTTACATATTGCAATGAAACAGTTTCAGTTTTTTTATTAGACTATTATGTTCCCTCATTTATGAATCAAGATGTTTAGAGCTGAAGTAGCCCCTTCTGACCTTTCGAATGCCCTCACATGAAGTCTGCTTCTCATTATCGGACAACTTTATTGTCAATAGGCTACTCCTTGTCTACATCTCTTGTATTGTTATTTCTCCATCTTTGGGTAATAAAAGTCTTGTTTCATTTCTTTACATTTTTTTGTATTCAGATACCAAATAATTTCATCCAAAATTGGAACAAAAAAGTCCATAAATGTCTTCATCACACATCAAAATATCATATGGTTAGACTTCTTAATTTACAACTGTGGTCCATTAGCACCAGGACTGAAATCTCTTTCATATACATTAAATCTTTCTCCTTCAGTAATATGTGATGTTTAGCCTATCTGTCAAAGTATATCTTTTATCACATTCTCACTGTCTACTTTTTGCACGAGATCTCATTGTTGAGCTGCTTTTTATTGATGCAAAGAAATCTTATATGCAATTTTCATCCCATTAAGTGTGTGAAAGAGATAATCCACATTCTAATGGTGCTGAACAGTAAGCCACAGCCAGTTCTGAGCTGCCGTCTGATCTTTTGTTCAGCCGTCTTCTGACCCTCTCAGACTTCTTCCTCCTGAGAACTTCACTTTGCCCAAAGAAATGCTGGACTACTTGTAATTTATTTAAATGAAGAAATAGCTGCTGTGTTTCAAATTATTTGTTATAAAAAGAGTTACTTTCAACTAGGATTACATTGTATAATTAAAGTATTGCAAATGTGAAATATCTATGCTTATTATCAAACCTGTTGCTAACACTTTATAGATATCATTGAAAATATGAAAGTTGTTGTTTAATATTTAATGTCTCAGTTTTAAAACCAGAGAGTCCTGGACTTATAATTTAACACCTCTAAATTACATATGGATATCTATATGAGCAAATGACTTACCCACTTAGTGTCTCAGGGTTTTCATGTAAAAGTTAATACCTACAATACAGAGTAGTTATAAAAGAAAAATTAGTTAAGGTATTCATACAGAAAACCTGGGCACAGCAGGACCTCCAGTGACATTGTATTTATTATCAATATCTAAATAATCCAGGTCAATGAACCCTCATAATGGCTTTCAGAAAATTCCTGTTAAATAGCATTTTAATTGCTACAAGTATTGTTCTTTGTCATTGTTCTTCATATTTGAACAGTCTTTATAATGGTATTGATTTATCTTGGGATGAATAGCATTGCTAACATGAGGGTCTGGGCCACCCAGGCTGTGACTTGTAATTGTCTTTGTCTAAACAGGGACATCTTGGTTTCTGCTACAATTCTCTCCACATGTAGCTCTGATCATATTTCTGAAGTAAGAAATCTTGCATACATCTGTAGCCAACATTTTATATCATTCAAAGTATATTTCTAATTATATCTTACAGTGCCGTAAATAGATACACTTGATCATTAAATACTGTTTTCTTTTAAAAATAGAATTTACAACTCCAAATTGCATAATACGGCAGATCTCATCTACACAGTACAAATATTCTGCTAACTTGGCTTCCCCCATGAACTATCTGAATTGACACGCACATTGGCTTTAATTTTATTTTAACAAAAGGTAAATTACAAGTTAAATGAGTCCATTTCTAAGTAAATACATTTTATACTTTTAGATCTCAAATCACCTACCAAATATTAGTTTAGCAATTGCAAATACATTCAAAGTATATTAGAGAGTTAGCTCTTTCTTTGTATTGCTGCCAAAATTTTAGTTTGTAGTTCATGACATCACTAACACCTATAATGGTGTGGAACATATGGAGTCAGGATGTGTCTAGAAAGAACAGAAGCAAAATAAACCAATTACAAAGCTAGTTCTGAGCTCCATTTACATTTGAAAAATTAAATCCTTTACAAACAGACTTCTGAAGTCACTAAGTGACCTTGCACAGCTAACTCTTTCAGAAGAGAAAAATGAGTAAGAAGACAGGCAAAGCAGAAACATAAAAAAAGAAAAGAATGAGAATTTTTCCAGGGAAGCAATAGGTTCAGTAAAAGCTGAGAACAAAATGTGCTTTCAAAAGCCATCTTGAGATTAAGAAGTTGTATATAAACAAAAATGAGTTTTCAAAAGCTGGAGGCATATTAAATATCTAATTTATTTCTTCACATTTCAAAGAAAAACAAAGCTTGTAATCAAAAGCAGAGATTTTGAAATTTAAAAAGAAACTTAACTGGCATCTTTTGAAAAATGGAAAATTTAATTATTAAAAAATTAAAATTACTTGAGTGGGATGTGAAAGCTGCTGTTTGTCAGTTCAACAAGATTCTCCCTCCCTGACTTTCTTCCTTCTGACTTCCAATCTCGCCCCTAATCTATAGCAAAAACATTCCCCTGGACATAGTAATGGTCGAAAAATGAACTGTAAAAGATCAATCAGAAATTTTTTGGACTTTCACTTTGGACATAGAAAGAGAAAAGCTCTTTTCTCTTTGGTTGCAATCTGTTGACATCCCTAAGTCCCCAATCACAGGAGGTAACCCATCTATAGAAAGATACAAGACTAATACATTGATTTTTTTTTTAGCCCTTGAGTCCTGCTATGCAAGAGGTCAGATTCAATCCCATGAAAGTTCACTGTTTTCCTTTTGATTTGTGCGACTCTGAATTTGGTTTCTGTTCTTGCAACCAAAAGTATCCTGTCTAAATGTGTATATATTATTCGTCCTTCAGAAGTACATACTGAATATCATTTTCGTAGCAACAAATATAACTTTTTGTCATCTTTCTTTTCACTCATTTTTATAATGGTATTATCTATTCTGGGATGACTGTGACTGTGTGCTCCTATATGTGTTTCCAGAACTAGTTTGGGAAACTAAGTCTTCTAAGACAATTATCCTTTTATGGTAAAACAAATTGTCTCTTCCTCCATGTTGTAGGGGAAAAAATCTATTTTTTTTCTTTCCTTCTGGTTAACTGGCTAAGCCTATAAATCATACTGATAAAAGACAGATTAACAACAGAAAAAAGGTTTTAATTACACAGTTTTTCTTTGTTAATCTTTCCAACAACCTTATTATGTACATTGACCATCTCCATTTCAAAGGTACAGTAGAAGAATTAAATTAAACAAGTGAAAGAGTTAAAGTTGGCATCAAAAATCTTTCTCTTTTACTATTACACATATAGATCTATCATTTGTATTTGTCTACTTATGGTAGGGAAGGGAAAATAAATGTTTTTCCTTTACCTCTCTTAGATTTTCTGATTGGGGCCCTGTAAATTATAATGGCAAAGACAGATTAACAAGAGAAAAACAGAAACTTATTAGCATGTGCCTCATGCACGTGTCCATGAATCACTCAATGATAACTCACCCAATGGGGTGGTTAACATTTGCATCTGTCTACCACCTTAGATATGATATAGGTGGTTGTTATATTACTTTCTACACTTTCCTAGAGCTTGAAATGTTCATAACTTTGCTTAGATTCATTATAAAAATAAAAATCATGATACAACTATCTTTTTGTGAATTTTATATATATATAAATATATATATTATATATATATTTTTTCAGGGAGCTCTGTCATACCTCTAACATTGAGTCACATTATTCAATTACACAAAGTCTTTTGTCATCAATGGTTTATAAACAAAACAGAACTTTCTCTTCCATATTCTCTTTTCCTATTTTTTCTTCAATTTTCCCCCAAACAACCTTCATTCATCCTGTCATTCTATCTCCTTAAAACAGACTAAGTGATATATTTTATGCCATGTCATTACATACGTTTTGTAGACATAGACATGCTTATTCTAAAATTTATGTGGAAAGACACATGGCTTGGATAAGTAAAACAGTCTTGGTAAAAAAGAATACAGAGGGTGTAATTTGTTCTACTAACATGAAGGCCTACTTATAAAGGTAGTGTGATTTTGGCACAGAAGAGAGAACCTATGAATACACACAAATATGACCAGGTAATTTTTTGACAAATGTGCAAGCACAATTAAATTGAGAAAAGATAGCTTTTTTTAACAAATTGGGCTGGAATCAGTGGACTTCCATACATTCAAAAATGAATATCAATCTTAACCTTATACCTTAAACAAAAAGTAACTCAATATTAATCACGGATGTAAATATAAAATGTAAAACTCTAAAACTTTTAGAAAAATAATCTTCAGTATTTAGAGCTAGTCAAAGTGTTTCCAGACTTGAAACCAAAACATACTGACACAAAAAAAGAGACAAATAAGATTTTATCAAAATTAAATGCTTTTGATTTTTAAAAAAATGTTATAAGAATGAAAAGACAAGCTACAAACTAAGTTAATATTTGCATATTCAACAAAGGACTAATATGTAGAGAACTCCCAAAACTCAGTAGTACAAACAAGCAAACAAAAAACAGATATTTCATTTAAGAAGGTATACAGATGGCAAATAAACACATGAAAAGAGGTTCAAGATCATTAGCCATTAGAAAAATGCAAATTAAAACAACAGTGACATATTACTAGATATCTCTCAGATGGTTAATATGAAAAGCAGTTGACAATACAAAATGTTGATGAAGATGCAAAGGAATTCATTGATCCCAACACAGAAATGTAAAATGGTACTGTCACCCTGGAAACAGTATGTCAGTTCCTTAAAAAACTATTCAATAAATATGCAATTACCAAATGATGCAGCAACTGCATTCTTGGGCATTTACCCTAGAGAAATGAAAATTTATGTTCACAGAAAAATCTGTACTACCTATAATTGCCCCAAACAGGAAAGATTCCACATTTCCTTTAATGACTGAATGGTTAAAGAAATTGTGGTACATCCATACCATGGAATATTCTCAGCAATAAGAATACACCAACTATTGGTACATGTGACAACTTGGATATACTTCCAGGAACTCATGCTGAGTGACAAAAGCCAATCACAAAGGTTTATATACTCTATAATTTTACTTATCTTATAGTTCTGAAATGACACAATTATAGAAAAGGAAACAGGTTACTAACTGACAAGCCTTAAGGAGGAGGAGGAGAAGGATATGTCATTTGAAGTGTTACAGGAGGAATCTTTGTGGTGATGGAACTATTCTGTATCTTGACTATGGTGATAGATACACAAACTTACATATGCGATGAAATTGCATAGGTCTAAATGCAATTGTGTTTGTGTTTCTGTATATACACAAACACAAGTGAATACAAGTAAAACTAGGGAAATAAAAAACAATTGGTGAATTTTGTCAATGTAATTTTTCTGGTGGTGATATTGTTCTATCATGTTGAAAGTTGTATATTTTTGAGAGAAGCTGGGTAAGAGGTACTCTGAATCTCTGTATTATTTTATACAACTGCCTGTGAATTTGCATTAATCTTTAAAATGTTTTAAAAAACAAACATATTTGTTGCCTTAATGATAAAAAAGCCCTGTTTTTCCCTTTATTACCAAAAGTTGACAACTCTGGGGTCATATAATAGCAAATACATGAGATTGTCCAAAACACTTTCTTCCATCACTCACTTCTATGAAGTCAGGTATAGAAACAATTGGATCATTGTGAATGCACTCAGTGAAACAGAGCCAGGATTTGACTGTGCTGACAAGATTGAAATAAATTTGAGGTAGAATACTGTGCTTCCTTTGAGAACATATTCTATGCAGACCCAGGCAATAATGTATTCAAATTTACATGTGCTACCAGCAACTTTGTATAGTAAAAGGAAGTTGATAAAAGAGAAATTAGAATTGATGAAAGTTGCTAGGGGTTGTCCAAAAGTCAAAACTATTTTGATAGTTATAAACAAGCTGCTGAGACCTTTCTTTCCCCACTTCCAGTTCACAAAAGAATTAAAGTGACTCCAAAAACAAACTTGCTTTTGTGATAACCAGTGATCACTACAAAGTTGTCAGTCATCTGCTCTCAAAATGAGTAATCTCTTTCCACGGAAGCCAAGAATTACATATTTATGTGGTTGCAGTCAACTTTTATGTAAAAGGATTGAAAGGTCATTGCCAAATAGATTGGGACACAAACTATAAGACTGACAAGGGCACTGAGTTTGGTTTCAACATACAATGATGACTTTCCAGGTGTCCCCAGGGCACTTCCACTGATTTCATAGCATTTATAGGCAGGTCTAAATGCCTGCTGTGCAGAGATGTCTGGCTTCAATTAAGATAATGAGGAGACAGTCATATGTAATCATATATATGATAATCATGTCAATATCTTCAGATCATATATTGTGGGTGAAGACTGGAATTTATGGTGAGCTTGGACTTACTCTTGTAACTATTTGAAGACAGAGACCTGAAGTTCATTTGTAATTGTTTCCTACATTTAAAAAGAATCATTCTTTGAGCTGACTTTATTTATAAATGAAGTGGTTTATAAGTCCATCTTTAACAAAGAAATTACCACCAAATGTTAATTTTTTATAGTATCCTTAAGTAATTTTCCATCTAATAGGTCAGTGATCATTTATTAGAAAAACTGTTATTCCTATTTTTAGCATACATATTTCTCAGTAATCCATTTTTACTTTAATTTAATAGAGTGAGGACTAAATAAGTGGGCCCTTACTTTTAAAATGTTTTTGCTATATTATGGGGTTGTCACATGGACTACTCTTTTGAAATATAATATTATGCAAATGAATTTATTTAAAATACCAGAGATTTTACTTTCCTATAGAATTTGCATTGTTAGGAATATATAGCATAAAAAGAACTCAAATGCTATTAAGGTTTTTAAACTGTCAACTGAATTCTGCACATTACACTTATTCAGTTCCCATTTGCTACCAAGGAAAAGTGCAAAGTCAAACATGCTCTTACAAAAGCTCTACAAGCTGCATGTAAATGAGCAGAATTTTCCTGAGGGTCTATCTTCAATTTGATAGTGCATTTGAGTGCTTGCTTTCACTTAGAACAGACTGAAATACACAAATAGAAATTGAGAGCTGTGAAAATGCCATTTATCCAAGATTTTCCCTAGGAATAAAAAATCAAAACAGATTATGGTCTCTCTTAAAAAGCTACTATACTAATTAAACAATTACTTTCTATCAAGAAACACAAACATTAAATGTAGAAACAAATGCTGTAGGCAATAACTGACCAAAAAGAAATACAAAATTGGAATTTTATTGACTACCACTCTTACAATATTCAATTTCTTTCTTTTCTTTTTTTTCATTCTTGACCTAAATATGATACTGATAACTACAGATGTTTGGCATTTATAGCTACCTAATTTGCAATTTTCCAAAGACAGGAGCTCTGTAGATATGTAAGCCTGTTAATTCAGATTTAAAAAATAATAAATCTGCTCATATTTACTTCTTTATTTCATGATTTATCGATACACCTTACGATTGCAATATTAGTTGTCATGGCCTATGTTATCAACATTTCCCATATGATAGTTACTTTTGCAGTGTTTTACCAAATGGACTCTGTTTTGGATGAGAATGACTTTGTTAGGCCTGGTTACAATGTGATTAAACAGCACAACTGTTGTCAAAACACACTGGGGCTTAGATCCTGAGTCTCCCTCAACTCCCTATACCACAGAGACTAAGTCACTAAACCATTCTGAGCTCATTTCCTTTCCTGTACAATCGGTATACTCTTACCTAACTCAGTGGAATAATATTCATGAGTTTCATGGAGTAGTCCTGGAATTTAGAAAGCATAATAAATTTTAGCTCTTGTTACTTTACCCTGCCTCAGCTGTATGTGGTACTGAAAAAATTCCGAAGATCAACTTTGTCCATGAAGAAAATACTTGTAAGTAATATTAAGCGCAGCAGGTCAGCTTAGTTTGTGAATCAGATTGTGCATTGTTTGCAACAGTCCACTTGCCTCTTTTCTGTAGGAGAATCCCTCCTCATCCCATTGAACTGGTGTTGGTCCAATTGATACACTTAAACCTATGAACATGAGCAGAAATGACAGGCTACTTTCCAGAAGAAGGTTGATGAGGCATTAAAGTCACCACAAGCTCTGGTGATCTTCCAGACAGACATGAGAACTAGAGTGACCCTCATAAAGGGAGTCCTCAGCCTAAGTCCTGGAGCAGAGCTGAGCAGAGCTAAGCAGCAATGAAAATACAGCAGTCAGCACATAATTAATGTGAATGAAAAATAAATGTTTTTATTGTAAGCCACTGAGATTTGAGGATTGTTTGTTACTTCAGGATACTTGCCTAATACAAAAATTAATACCTGAAAGTACGGGACATAACAAAACTCTAAACTGTGTGGCTCTGGCTTTGAGGTCAGGTGTCTGTGTTGAGAAAACTATGATTGCAGTCTGGAAAAGTCTGAGAAAATGTTAACCCATAATATGCAATGGCAAAAGAACTTGGATGGCAAGTGACATATGGAATTGATCAATGGCTGTAGACAAGGACTTGAAAAATTTACCATTGCTAATATCACTTGGTTGCCATTTGTTGCATTGGACAAAGTGTGACAAGAAAGGGGTGTCCTAAGATGCATTGTTCATTCCTCAGGAAGGAGTAAAAGTGAGAAAAGAGAATCTAGATTATTTTAACTTGTTGAAAGATGCAAATATTCATTTTCTGGGTAATAAAGGTTAATTTAGTTTTGGTGTTTGGGCAAAGACCAAATTAAGGATAAAATCTTAAAGCCTTTCTTGAAACTTCTGATTGGATTAAGGTGACTACAGAAAATCTTTTCAGTTAGACAGAATGGTAGAGCACAAAGAGATGAAAGACGTGGTCCTACAGAAGCAAGAAAGGTTAAGAATATACCTATCATTACCTTTAGAAAGACAAATGCCCCAGAGACTGCAGATTCGCCATTGGCATACAAAACTAACTGCAATCAAGTGATAAAATGAAACACAACAGAGACTGACTGATCGAAGTGTAAACTGATCTTTAGTTCCTGAATTTTTCAGACAAGAAGTAGCCTTAGACAACTTTGCAACCTGTAAACATATTCTACTATACCTCCTTGTGATGTGACCAAAGAAAACAATATGAGAGACTACTATAGGGTACAACCAAGCAACATGGAGATCAAAGGGTCCTATCCACAGCTCAGAGAACCAGGCCAATTCGGGAAATATTGAACACTGTCAAGGTAAGTGTTCCATGCAAGTTTTCCCAGAGGGTGTTTTTTTTCAAATGACCACTCATCGGCTACTGCTACACGCCTTCCATTCTTACTCTATTAAGGGAGTACTTGATGCAGTTATCCTCTCTTGGTTCCACCATTTAATGCAGGTGTTGGAACGGGATGAGGGAAATAAGTTGTCTTTATGGATCATGGGATTCTGCATCAGGTACCATGATGTAGAAGATGTTACGAGATCCCAGAACTAGAGCTTAATGTTGCAATTGGATGAAGTTTTTGGGAATTCTTCTTCAGGGAAGGTATAATGTGTTTTGAGTGCAGAAGGGAGTTAATACTTGTGACTGAGAAGGCAGATTACAATAAACTTTAAATATTCAGTCCCTCTTCCTTGTGGAAGGAAAATATCCTGACTCTACAGACTTCTACTTGGACATGTGATGCAATGTGAGCAGATGTGTTGCTTACTGCATTAAAACTTTAAAGTGTACACCTGGGTCTTAGAAGAGAATACCTGGAGCAGAGTGGCAGTTTCCATGGGGTCCGGAGGACAGCCTCAGCCTGCACGTGACACGAGTGCGAAACGAAGCGGGCTCTCACAGCCACTGACGCTGGGGGCTGTTTGTCACGCAGTAAAGATAATGCGTTTGTCCTGAAACTCTTACTTTCAAATTTGGAATTTTGTTTTTCCTTTACCAAAGTAAGCAACATGTTTGCCCTCCATCACCCCCAAAAGTGTAATCTTTCTTCCAAAGACACATTCATTATGCACCCATCAATCAAGGAAAATGGAGAAAAACCTCTGGCTACTTTTAGCAAGCTTAAATGGTGATCTAAGATTCTACTCATAAAAATTTCAGAAATTGTAAAACCTAGTTCCAGAGTACTTGGAGTGCTTACTTATAATGGGTCAGATACGATGCTACTATATTAGGTCTTTTACATATATGTTTTTGAATTTTCACAATGATAATAGGATGTAAAGATTATTACCCATATTCTACATATGAAAAAATGAGTACTCAAATGAATACAATGTCCCTGAAATCACAAAGTGCCAGTTAAGCTAAACTACTCCATGGTATAGCTGCCTCAGCATCTGTCCTAATTGGCTCAGCAGCCTGCAGAAACTGACTCCCTCCTCACGCAAGCACATGCCCTAGGTGCCCTAGAGAGACCCCGAGTCACAAGGAAAAATGCAAGTTTCTGACAGGACTTCGCCAGCAGCCCTAGTGATCCCCTGCCTCCCAGCACCCCCCTCTTACGTGCTTCAGACAAGATACCACGAGGCTGAACAAAACCCTGTTCTTTTGGATTAAATTGACCAGTTCAGCACAGCTTCAGACACCCCAAAGCTCTCCACCCACTGGACCCTAATAAAGGCATGTCAGGTCCTTTAGGACCCTAATAAAAGCCTCAGGTCCTGCACTTTCTGTCTCCACTCCGACTTGACCTCTCAGCACGGCCCCTCCAGGCATGCTGTGCACACTTCCTCCAGGACCCGTGAGTAAGAAACTTCTCTGCTTCAGTTTCTCTGTGGTCTGTTGCAGAATGGGTTCACCATGCAGCAACCTGTACTACATTTGACAAATGTTAATTTGACAAGTCATAACACAAAGCCAGAATCAGCCAATACTCTTCCATCAATTCAAAATAATTTGCTACTACAAAATAATTTTCATGTGTTGTCACAATAGGACAGAAATCACAGAAACAACCACAGGAAAGATCCTATTCTGGCTTATTTATTAACATCTTGCAAAACCACAAAAGGATTAAAGCTGGACCAGTTGTTGTAATATTCTCTCTTCATTTTCAGATGAGCCCATCAAAGTCATGTGAAACATGGTAAGATAATCGTAAAGTCGACATTAAAACATCTAGAAACATTATTTGACCCCAAAAGTACTCTTGAATGGATGCCTAATAAATGACTAATCAATTTCCATAAAATGTATACTCCTGAAAAAAATCTATCCAAAGGCTTTCTATATTACTTACACTAAAATCAAAACTTTATGTGGCCTGGAGAATCTTAGGTTATCTTGCTCTTTTCTCTCTCTGATCCTCAAATCCTTTCTTTCCCCCACATTTTTTCCTGAGTTAGATACACTGGACTTTATTTATATAGTTATTGTCCTTTAAAACCAATGAATTTATTCCCATCTCAGAGCCTTTGAATTCCTAAGCATAGTGCATTCTCCCCAAAACGTCACAGTGCTCATTTTAGGTCAACATTAAGTCCTAAACTCAAACGTTACCTTGTCAGAAAGGTCTTCCCCAACAGCCTGCCCAACCATGCTTTGTTATATAATACTCTTTTATCTTCTCTGTAGTACACAGATTATACATGTTTATTTATTCCTCCATCAACTAGAATGAAAGCTTTATGAAGACAGGGTACTTGTCTAGTTTACTCTCATATTTATAATGCCTTAAAAATAGTGCTTGAGATATGATAGACACTCAAATACTTGTGATGAAATTCTCCTATCACAAATACATGCTATGCTAAATTTGCAGATTTTGCAAGTGTATATAATGTGGAAAAGATTAATTCATCCCCTAAACATCTGAGTTTATTAATCTCTTGGCATAGTATTCATAGCACTGTTGACTATGAATATATCTGCTGGGAAATAGAATAGCCAAAATAATAGATACACTGCTATTCATGTTAATTTTTTGCTAAAAAATATATTTTATGATTGGCAATTCTATTAATTCTCAATTTCAATTAGTATCCAATAATTATTCCAAGAGAGGAAAATATACTGACAGCTTTTATTTTATTTAATCCATAAAATAGAATATATCTTAGCATACTATTTTAATCTAATTTTTAAGTTACTTTATTGTTGTTCAATTGCAGTTGTCTGCATTTTCTCCCCATTTATTTTAATCTAATGTTAATGGAAGATAAAGACAGAACTTCTACTAAATGCCAAATTCATACACACACACACACACACACACACACACAGAGTAGAGCAAGAGTATATTTACAGTTCTGAGTATTAAAATACAGAGTTTATTCTTGCATTATTATTTATTAATTATTGTGTCATTTTCTATACGAACAACTGTAAACTTACTTTGGCCCAACCATGTATAACTTTAACAAAAACTATTCAAATAATTCATCAAAAGAGAAAAAGTCATTAAGTTAGGGCTAGAATAGGTAATTAAAAGCTACATAAAATTACCTAATTTCCGTGAAAATGCTAATTATATATGCAAATCAATTATAATGAAAGTATTTTGATTAAGATAAGATTTGATATAATTTTAAAGTAGCATAGTACCATAATTGTATCAGGTTTACTCTATTAATCTCTATGCCTGAATACAAAGCAATTTTAAATATTTCTTGCATTTGGCATCTAAAAAAGGCTGAAGGTCATTTAGTAATTTAAATTGGAATTAAGATAAAATCAATATTGACTTTCCCATTGCAAAAGTTAGAATTGTACAGCATCAGGCATATACCTTTCTTAAATACAGTAGCTACTCAATAAATACTTGTTGAATAAAAGTTAAATAAATGGTTAATGAATGATCTAAAAATCTGATTTCACGAACCTGTTTCACCCTCTTTGTACAATCTTTAATCTAGGTAACTAACAAGTAGTAGTAGAGAGGGACTTTGTTTTTCTCAGAGCAATGCTTAGAAATGGAAAAATAAAGCCAACTTACTTATAAAATCAGGCTCAAAATCTCTCATTTGAATTTAATCTGACACTAAGCAGATCTTTATTTTATCATTCTACTTTTTCCCCCAAAGTCTCTTGTGCATAAGTCTTTTTTTTTTTCTGATTACTTTTTCAACTCAGTGCATAAAACACATTTCTTTTGGGTTTAAGCTATGTATCCATACCCTTTCTTGCTGCTATTACTCAACAAACTTCCATTCTCCTCTTTTCATTAATCAAAGACTAGGGCCAGGTCCCAGTCTAGTGGATCCTTTTGACTCTTTCACAGAGGTTTATATTTTTATGCCTACACAGTCTGATGAGGCTACCTTGATATGTCTAGTATTCTTCAGTTAAGTAGCCTCACCAGTTCTCTCCATCAATCACCCAACTCCCCAGCCACCTCCATCTAGTGAAGTGTTCAGACAGGAACTCTGAAACTCCGGTAGCCTGTTCCCTGGCTTCCTGCTCTCCACCTGAGTTCCCCCATCCACACTTCTACCTCCACCACAACACCCTCTAGTGCTTTGTCCCCTTCGTTTTATTCTCTTCTGTGAGCCCTCTATGAGCTCAATGATCTCTCGATTTTTTTCTTCTCTACTCTTCACTATTCAGAATGCACCTTAATTTGATTATAGGAACTATGAACCAAGCTGTATATAAGCACACATGGCATTTTTTTGTTTGTTTTGGTTTGGATTTTTTTTTTATGCCTTCCTACATCTCTTTCCTTTTTATTTTCCCTGAAAAACTGAGACTAGGGTGACTAAGCACTTCTGAAAATTCACACAGCCCTAGAAATGGGGACCTCCATTCATTCTTGGCTCTAACTCAAATTCAGTGCGGCCCTAACAGTGTTTTTTAATTGATAATCCTAGAAACATTATACCAGTCTCACCTTTCTGAATTTCTCTGACTCATTTAGCCCTCAATTAACCTCACTTACTTCAAGTTTTAAAGTTTATCATTTTTTGTTAAGATTTTACTTATTTATTTTTAGACAGAGGGGAAGGGATAGAGAAAGAGAGAGAGAAACATCAATGTGTGGTTGCCTGTCATGTGCCCCCTACTGGGGATCTGGCCCACAACCCAGGCATGTGCCCTGGCTGGGAATCACTCAATCCACTGAGCTAAGCCAGCCAGGGCAAAGTTTATCATCTTCAGATATTGCATTCTTTAGATTTTCTTTATGCTCTCTAACTCTTCTTTCTTTGGTAGACTTCTATTATTTTATCCATTCCTTTAACAATAGTATATCTTTCTTTTTAGTTCATTGCTTTACTCATCTCATTATATACATTTTCCCTGAATAAACTCATTTGTTTTATACTTAATATTGTCACAGACCTATATTCCCAACTGAGATTTCCTTCTGAGTTTTAGACCCATACATTCAAGTGCATGGTGAATATCTAGTTCTACCTAGAAGGTCCATAATACCTCAAACTCATCACCTGGTTATTCCTCCAATATCCATTCAATATTCCTAGCCAGTAATCTGGAAGAAATTTTTGTTATTTTTTTCCTCTCACTTCCTGTATCCAAGAAATCAATGTCCTATCAAATTATTTCTGTAAATATTTCTCTAATCTTTGTGTTGTCCATGTCTATTGATTCTTTACTGCCTTCTTCTTCTCTGGTTTGACATACTCCAACTATTAGTCAATTGTTATTTCTTTTGTCTTCTCCTTGTTCAAAACTACCAGCATTACATATGTAAAGAACAGTCTGGCCAAATCACTTCTCCTAATACATTTCCTAAGGAGTAGAGTCTAACATCACGGTTGCTACCTGTCTAACTTTCCAAACTCTTTTCTCTCTTACTCTTACCTTGTATAGTACATAGACCTGTACCAAGCATATTACTGTATATAACCACACACCTTGTCCTATCTCCCACTCTTCTTCTAGAAAATTCTGATTCAGCTTTTCTAACTCACCTCAGAAATCACCTTCTCCAAGAAGTCTTACCTGACGCTACGACTCTGTCTCTGCTGCATAGGTTAGGGGCCTGAGTTTGTTTCATCTGCCTCTGCTGTAGTGTGCTATAATCACCAGTTTTATAAGTACAACTCAAAGCATAAAATTTGTTACTTGGGAATTGGTATCCTTTTTTTACTCATCTTTGAAGTCTCAGCACTCAGTATAAAATCTGTCAAAAGCGGAAGATTTAAAAAAATATCTATTGAACTATTTAATACTTTTGAATATGACAATATTCTTGGGATGTTCTATCTATTTGCTCTATGAACATTCCACACATTTTGTAGATTTGTGGGCTGCCTCACATATTTTATCCCCAATCTTAACTCTTTTGTTTCCAAAGCCGAATGTGATCCAGGCCTGTCTAGTCATGAGCTTATTTATTGTCTGAGACACAATGGTTAGTTCAAAGATAGCTATTTGGCTAAAGCAGTGCCAATTTGAATTTTTCCCTATGTTTGATATATAACAGTAAAAGTGAGACATCCTTTTCCATATGGGTTGCTAAAGTGGAGGAATTTGAATTTGTGACTACTGGTGGCAGCCATCTCCCCATGGAGAAAGTCTGTTTGCAGGAGTAGATATGAAGCCAAAAACCAGAAGCAAGCAGAATTGAGAAATGATGAGAGAGTCTTCATGATCTTGTATGAACCCTAAACCCAGCTGTCTCTGAAATCACATTGCCTGTAGTACTTCCCTGCTATATAAGCCAATAAAATTCCTTAAATTAATTGTGTTTGTTATTGATGCATTGAAGTAAGAGTGAAATCTAAAGCATCATTCAAAGCATGCCTTGAGCCTTAGCTCTTCTCTAAACTTTCTAGCACACAATCTGTCTTTGGTAGACTTCTATCAGAGATAGTCTTTGCTAGAGTATCTTTGGTAACTCACTTGGGGTTCCATGCATTTATTTATATTTGACACCTTATACATAATAACTAAAATCTCTCTCCCTCTCTCTCTCTCTCTCTCTCTCTCTCTCTCTCTCTCTCTCTCTCTCTCTCTCTTTCTTTCTTTCTTTCTCCCTCTTTGTCCTCTTTTCCCTATACACACAGAGAGTACATACTGGTATACACATACATTTATACTTTTCAGTTGGGCTACATTTTCTTCTTAAAATACTATGTTTTACCCTTTTACCTGTTCCAAAGTACTAGTCTATGTGATTATGAAGAGGTCAAATGACTGGTTACTCCTATTCAGTCAGCAACATCTACTGAATATCTATTATGTTTAAATTAGTGTTTGAGTTGCTAAGAGTTTAAGGTGGATTTTATAGGTTAATTTCTGTCTGTCTAACATCTCTTCCTTTGGGGAACCACACATCTCTTATTTATTGTCCAGAATCAACCTCCTCAGAACACGTGATTCAAGTGGAAGTAATCCTAGTGGAAGCAACCCTAACCAAAACAATTGGCATTTGATAATTCAGGGAAAAGTCAATGGCATGAACCTAACAAGCTATCAGAAGGCCATCTCCTTGTCCAACAGATATTACCAGGTGTAAGTTTAGCAGATGGAGACAGCCTATATATAAATGAAGCCAGGTAGAGGTAGATTGAAGAGATGAGGATAAAGAATTACATCGTCTCTCAACTAGCCAAACCAGAAACTAGTTTATACATCTTGATCTTCTCCTTGGGAAAGACAGAACTTGCTTATTCTATTTTTCTTCTTTCTTAAAATAGTTTGAGTTGAATCTCTGTCCTCTACTAACAGTACAAAAGTTCTGATTAGTAAGCATAAACCTCAAAAGCTAGAGCCCCTGTTCCCAAGGGAGTTTTAGACCACTGGCAGTGGAGGAGAAAGACTGGCACAACATACTACAGTGCTGTATAGAAAACAGCACATCAAATGAACTGAGAGCCCAGAAGAAAAACTGATTATTTGCAATGGAGGAACTATAGACTTATGGATAAAAGTTAGAGTTTAGACATGAAGAAATACACTGAATGTATTATTAATAGTTATTGAATTGATAAATAAAAACTGGACACATGATTTAAGAGCACATTATCTGGTTTTCTTTCAAAATCATTATACTATTTTCACTAAGATAAAAGAATATATAAAAAGAACTTTCATTATACAAGTGTTAGTCACAATTTCAACTGAGTTGCTTTAGGCCAGTGTGGTAGGTGCTAAGGAAATGTTCTATAGACACTAAAGTCAGGTAAATACCTCATTATGAGTTATTGTTTTAGGAGAAGTGATTCACACACTATGTGAAGTTCTTTTGGGAAAATATAAGGTATAATGGATAATTTATCTTTAGATAACCTTGTTGTATTTTAAGGTAAAGAAATAGATAGCTTTATGATGTGCATATAACCAGACTACCTCAAGGAACAAAACTTGGGGCACAGAATGGGTCAAGGATACTCCTCCCAAGTAGGTTACTTTTTCAGTTTTTTGGTATATATTTTAAAAATAACAGCGCTCTTGCAGAAAATAGAATGTGTGGTGCTTAGTACATCTGATGACAGAAACCCTCATAATTAAAGGGGAAGACTATGTAAACATGCCTCTTCTTATAGGTCAGAACCAAACTAATCATCTTCCTCTTCCCATCCAAAATCTGCTTTTTCTTTTGTATTCCCAATCTCAGAAAATCGCAATCTGATGTACCAGATACCAGAGCTAAAGTCCTGAAAGTCATTTTATATCCTTTTATTTCCCTCATTCCTCATGTATGTTTTCTCACTGTGGTTAGTCTATTTCAACACATCAGCATCAAAACGTCTTCATCACTCACATCTTTCCTTTTCCTACTTCTATTGTCTTAATTCTGATGTCATCACCCCTCTCCTTTGTCGACATGTATTTCCAGAGAGAAAGGCTTGTAGGAGCAAACATGGATATTTATGAGCTAGACCAGAGGGTAAATAACAGCAACAAAACAAACACATTTGTCTGGAAAAAATCACCTCAGTAAAACTAGAAAAAAATTAAGGGGAGGGGAGGCTGTGTTTTTGGAGCTAAACTTGGAGGAGAAAGTATGGTGTATGTTGGTGTAAACACATCAGGAATAAGGAAACAAGCAGCGGGTATTTCCTAAAGATGGCAAAATAAGGTGGCTTGGAGTAATGCTAAGGCTGGGTGGCTTTACCTGTGGGGAGACTTTTACGTGGCCCATATATACATGCATAATGGAGCCACATTTATTGGCGTGCACTGGACAAGATCCACCTCCAGGACCTTTGCATCAATCTCCCCCCTCCACTGAATTATCCACATAACTACATGTCTTTTTTTTCTGTTCATATTTCCTTCCTGCTTAAGACCTTTAAGTGGCTTTCAGTGGCCAAGCTCAGCATGAAAACCAATAAAAAAATAGGTTAATTGATCTGATCCTTTGGTGCCAATGAAATAGAAAATAAGGCCAAGACAGTAAGTATATCAAGAGCCACTGGTCTGAGCAATACACTATGTGTGCAATCACTGTATCTACAAGAGCTTGGTCGATAGGAGAAACAAGTCAATTCAATTGACCATAATTTCCCAATTCCCTTTAACTTTCCAGGCAGGGCCCCTGTGTTAACATACTGCCTCTCATATTACCATTGCTACTTTTACATCCTTTTTGAAAGCTTTCACTTTCCTTTCTCCTCCTGGGGTTCTGGATGGTTTCTGTTAAGCCATCCATGAAAAAAAAAAAAAACAGAGAGACAGGATGGGGAGCAAATTTTATGTCCAACTACCACTTCCTACATGTGGCTTTTCAAGGTTAGGAAAATCATAGATTTCAACAGGAGATACATTAGTAAACTGAATGGGCCCAAATGGCCCTACCTACAGCTAGCCTCCTTTCCGTAAGAGTTGAAAGAGGGTGCTCCCTACACAGGACCTGGTAACATGGTAACTTTGGCATCTGTATCCAACAGAACCATGAACGTTTTGTCTCACCTCTGCTGGAAGATCCTTAGCATATTTAAATAGATGATTATAGCTACATTCTTCCTTGGGGATAGGGAAACCATGGTCTCATGCTAACTGTCTTTCTCCTTAAAAAACTGAAGCTGCGTTACAAAAAGAGGAGAAAGTATCTCTGTGCCAGTAAGGAAGTACTGTTGTCTGAATATTTGTGTTTTCCCAGAATTCACAGTGAAATGCTAACATCCAACATGAAGGTGTTAAGAGGGATGAGAAGGCTTTAGGATGTGCTTGAACTGTGAAGCTGGGGCCGGTAGGAATGGAATGAGACCCCACAGAGCTCCCTGGCCCCTTCCACCATGTCAGGTCACAGCCTTCTGAATTCTGTCCTGCAGAAGAGACACATCCCTTGACCAAGCCAGCGCTCTGATTCCAGACTTCCAGCTTCCAGGTCTGTGAAAAATAAATTTGTTGTTTACAAACCCTCCAGTTGGTGGTGTTTTATTACAGCAGTCCAAATAGACTAAGACAGCGTGGAACATTTTCTTGTGATTTTCAGCTGAGCTGGGACCGCTCACAGCTCAATCAAAATAACTTTCCGTACTCTGTCCATTTAAAGTCCTTCATCAAGTGTCAAGGTCATCATTATTGCCGCTGTCTGTGTCAGCTTTGGGGACCCCTTGATTCGGCAGCTACAGCCATACTGTTTTCTGCCGTAGTTGTGGTGTTTGCCCCTTTGGCTGACTTGAGCTAGACTCACTGGTTTTTTGTTAAGGATCTACCTTAATTCAGGGCATTTGTTGCCATATCATAAAAACATCTCTTAAATCTCACCTCGTTTTAATGTACAGTCTAGAAAAGTTTTCCAGGGTACCAGTGCTGACCACAAGAACTAGTCTGGGCACATTTGTTCCATTTCTCATTCTCCAGTGAGTGACCAAGAGCATTACAGAATCAACTCTCCCTGGCAACAAGGTGGGCTGTCATTTATGGACAAAGTGCTGTATACCTGTCTCAGGAAAATCTCCCTAAAAGGTCAAAGCTCCCGTAGAGCACACAGGACCCTGAGTCCTTATTTTAAATAGAAATTTCAAGGAAAGCTGCACCAAGGAGATGACACTTTAGAAGAATCTGAATGAAGTATGGAAATGAACAGTGCAGTTATCAGGGAGAAAGAAGAGTGGTCTAGCAAGGGAATTAGCAAGTTCAAGGACCCAGAGGCAGGAGCCTGAGGGATGTATTAGGGGAAAAACAAAGACAGCAGTGTGGCTGGAATGGAGTGAAAGAAGAGCTGTGTGGTAGGAAATTGTTAATGCCAACACAATGTCTAAAGAATGAACTATTAAATTATCATAACCCCATAATCTATGAGTATACTTCAATATTCATCCATCAAAAGGTCTCAATACTGTATGTTTTCCCGTATTTCATCATACACATCCTCTCATCCTTATATGTTTTGCCTTCTCTGCCCTCTCCTTTTTTGAGGGGTCTTAATTCTTAGTATCTTCTAAATTATATTTGTAGGGGATTATGCTTTATGTTTAAATTTATGGAGCATTTGGCCTCACAATTCCTCATGTTTCACTCTAATATTGAAGCCAGAAGGAAAAATGCCTACTTTTTCTCGAGAATGTGAAAGATACCAGGCTATTCAAGGGTTAACTTCATGTACATTAAAATCGAGGGTAATTATATTGGCCGCTGAGTAAACAAAGAAAGGAGACAGCTCTGCTTTCTTATTGTAATTGCAAATTTATTTTTTATAGTTTCTACAGTTTCTATTTTCCTTTAAACTGCCTTAATCTGTCTTCCTGCTGTGACCTATTTCCAGTAATGCATATTCAGTATAAAAATAGTATATCAAATCATATCAGAATTCTAGCTACTCCTTGTCAAGCAGAAATATGTACTTTTATATCACACTGAAATCAATTCCCCTCATACTAATTATTTGATTTCCATAATACACTGACAGTATTCTGCCATTAAGTGTTCACATTTAAAACTTGTTTTGTAATATTTTAATAATTCTTCCTTTAAACAACACAGTGAGGAAATACAGTTACTGGCATATGACCAAATTGATCAACTGTTAAAACTGATCATTTCAGGCTGGTGTTTCTCAAACTGCAACCCACAAACCATCTGCACTGGAGTCTCTACAATCTGATTAAAACTAAAGACTCTGCTTCTTATCCCAAATCTACTATATAAAGATTTCCTGGGCTAAGGGCTCAAGATTCTGCATTTTAAACCAGTAGCCCAGCTGATTCTTTTGCATCCTAAAGTTTAAAAACTGCAGTTGTTTGCAGGCATTAGCAAACTGCATTTGAGGTATTTTTCAAACTTCACATTTTGAGGAAGTAACATTTTAATAAGACCTGGGGTCTAGAACCCAGATGTGTAGAAATCCTCGAAGCCAACTAATTTATGGAAGAGTGGAGTAGAACTTCCTCAAGGTTTAGTAATTCTAGATGTTTTTTTCAGACACGAAATGCAGCTCTTCAGTCTACCTGCAGAAATCAGAAAATGTTCTCTCTTTTCATTTGACATATGAAAGAAATCCTCCCTGAAACAGCCAAACGATAGTGTACATTTATGTATTTGGTCAAGTAAGAAGGAATGAAAATGTAATGAATTTACACCACCACACCATGTAAAAATCAGATGATTTCACTTGTTCCAATACAATTTCTCCAGGAGTTGAAGAATATCTTTGACAAATCTCATTGTTTGTGAGCATTAATAACAAGAACAGCAAATGTAACACTAATATGTTCCCGGGTCTTATAAGAAAAGTACAGGTCATACTTCACAATACAGCCTATTGTATTGTTTTGCAGTTAGAATATTAGAAAGTATGCTTTGTTATATTAGCCTAAACCTGATCGCTTATGATTTTCATGGTACTGTTATGGTAAATAGAAAATGCTAATTTCCCCATCACCTCTGAGCTGGAATATTTCCACCACAAGCTTACTCCCAGACAATACTCACCAAGTCACAGGGATTACATTAACAGCCACAGTCCCCACCAGAGCGTCTAACACTAGTCTTGGAGCAGTAGCTGTGGGGTAAGTCTGTCATGGATCCAAGTTGTTCTAGGCCCCACATCCAAACCCTTATAGCTTGCCATCCTTTTCATCTGCACTTAAGCTTCTTGTGTCCTCATTAGGATGTCTGTTGTCTTAATACTTCTTACTCTCTCTCAATCTCTCTCTGTCCTCTCCACCCTCTCCCCTCTTTCTGTTATTCTTCTTCTTCCAGGTTTACTTCCTTCCTTATCCAAACTGGACCCTTACTGTGTATCAGTTCTTTCTCTTGACAGGATATTCATGATATCCCATCTCAAATAAATACAACAATCTTCCTTTTAACTCAGGTAGGTCATCAATGCCAATTCATAATTCTACAGCCTCATGCAAAAATTGCTTTGATTGTCATTTACTCTAAAAATGTTTTTGCTTCCTCATTTATTTACTCATTCAATAAATTCTTACTACCTACTTGATATCTAACATGCTTCATACAGACATACAGACAGAGAATCTATATTATCAGATTCTCCTGCCTATCACTTTCTTTTTCAACAGATAAGCTAGACTTCTTTGAAAAATACATTAATGATAACATGAAATCTAATTCTGTCTATCTCTCCACCTCTTGTCATAAATTTATTTTTTCTTTGTTATTATTTTTATAACCATTTTTTAATTTTACAATTACAATAGATATATATTATGATATTAGTTTCAGGTGTAGACCACATTGATTAGATGTTATATAACTTACTAAGTGATCAGCTCATAAATCCCACACCCATCCGACACCATACATAGTTACTAAGATGTGACTGAATACAGTTCCTATGCTGTACTTTACATCCCTCGACTACTCTGTAACTACCAATTTGTACTCCTTGATCCCTCACCTTTCCCCCCCTCCTGTTTGGCAACCATGAAATTTTTTTTTTGTATGAGTATTTCTGTTCTGCTAGTTCATTTGTGGTTTTTAGATTCAGTTGTTGATAGAGATACATTTATTGCCATTTTATCGTTCATATTTTTATCTTTTTTTCTTCTCCTTAAAAAAGACCCTTTAATATTTCATGAAATACTGGTTTGGGGATGATAAGCTCCTTTAACTTTTTCTTGTCTGAGAAGCTGTTTATATGTCCTTCAACTCTAGATGATAACTTCACTGTGTAGAGTAATTTTAGCTCTAGGTCCTTTCACTTTGAATATTTCTTTTTTCATAAAAATTTTAATTAAATATGTGTATTTTGCCATTTAGTAATTATTTTTAATTATAGTTAACTTACAATATTATATTAATTTCAAGTGTACACCACAGTGATTAGACATTATATCACTTAATAAGTGAACATACTAATAAATCTCATACCCATCTGACACCATACATAGTTATTAGAATATTATTGACTATGTTCCCTATGCTGTACTTTACATCCCCATAACTATTCTGTAACAACCAATTCCTACTTCTTAATCCTTTCACCTTTTTCACCCATCCCTGCAACACCCCTCTCATCTTTGCCATAAACCTAAATGAAGTTATTTCTGTTTTTAAAATGGGAAAATGGGTATTTGTTCCAATACAGTTAACAAATTAAGAAACAATTCAAGCCTAATTCAAACTCTATGATTGCTAATTTATGATTCCATCCATAAGGTAAAAATAGCAAGCTGCACTAAGGTGAACTGAATGGCAGAGAAATAAACAAAACACACACACAAAGACACCTCAAACATCTACCAACTTAGTTCCCCATGTACGTTATAAGCCAACAGCCATCCACATCTGGTATTGCTAACATCCATGCAATTTCACTCTTTTCATCACTTCACAATGACTCACAAACTGCAACCCTTCCAACATCCACTTCCACCAGAAAACCAGTTTTCAAGGTAAAGTGCTGTATTTATTGTAGTTTGTATGTATTTTATAACCATTTAAGGCATGTATACTTTTGTGTCATTGATAGATTTTGAGTGTCATCTTCCTGACCCCACTTTTTCCTCAACTCCTGTGGTTTTGACTGTATGACTTTGCACAGCCTTGTTGGGCAGTTAATTTTATGTCCATTTTGTTAGGGTATGGTCCCAGATATTTGGTCAAACACTAGTCTGGATGTTTCAGGAAAAGTATCTTTTTGGTGAGACTAACATTTAAATCAGCAGACTTTTAGTAAAGCAGACTATTCTCCATAACATGGGTGGGCTTTAGTAAATCAGTTGAAGACTTAAAAGAAAACGAAGGTTCCCTGTAAAACAAGCAAAACTGCCCTTAGACTGTATTTGGACTCACGCTGTGACATGAACTCTTCCCAGGGTCCCTGGCTGCCAATCTGACTGACAGATTTTGGACTTGCCAGCCTCCATAGTACTGAGCTAATTCCTTAAAATAAACCAGTACCTCTCTCTTTTATCTCTTTTTTCTCCTCTCTGGACATATATATAGAGAGAAATAAAAATACAGATACAAATAGATATACCTCTTATTGTTTCTGTTTCTCTGGAGAACTCTGACTAACACATATAACAGGTGTTCTTTAGGAACATGCATGTCATGTTGTAGAGAACCGACTATGTGTCTGCACTCATTGTTCTCTGGGCATTTCAGACAACAGGGAACTTCTGTACCAGGCAAATCTGTCTTTTTTGTTGTTGTTGTTCTAAATTTCATCTCTTGCTATATTTTCTCTGGAATCTTGCTATTTTACCTTTGTTTTCTTTTTTCCTATCTTGTCATCTTCTGTTTTCTTGTTAGCTCCTTTCCTTACTTATATAAACTCAGTTCACAAGGGCCAAAGCTGGAGAAGAAAGGAAGACTGTCAGGTTAGTTTTCTTTTAGTTTGTAGGAGAGTAAGATAATGTCTCAAACAAGGATCTTATCAATGAAGATTGAGAAAAACAAAAAGTCTTGAAAACCTGTTGAAGATAGAATCGTTAATAGAATTTGGCAATGAGTATATGGCCAGTTTGGGGTGAAGTCAAAAATGAGTCTCACTCTTGCCCTGGCTGGTGTAGCTCAGTGGATTGAGTACAGGCCTGTGAACCAAAGGATCACGGTTCGATTCCCAGTCAGGGCACATGCCTGGGTTGCAGGCCAGTTCCCGGCAAGGGATGCACGAGAGGCAACCACACATTGATGTTTCTCTCCCTCTCTCTCTCCTTCCCTTCCCCTGTAAAGATAACTAAATAAAATGTTTAAAAAAAATGAGTCTCACTCTTTTCCCCCTTATCATCTAGGTAAATAGTAGTGACTGTATTTTAAAAATAGAGGAAAAAGTTTAGTTTGGACATAATTTAAATTTTTTGCATAATCTTCTAAGGTCTTCATGAATTTGTTCTCAACCAACTTCATTCCCTATCAGTCCTCCAAACCACTCAACATTTCCCTAATGAGCTAAGCTTCTGCATGTCTCCTTTTTCTTGGGGTATTCCTTTGCCCCAACCATGAGTTTGACTTCTTTAAAAATAAATCCTAGGTCCTGTTTAGGTCACAAATTATGTGTCACAGGCTCAGTGGAACAACTCCTGACTCTGATATAATTTTTTATACCTGGTATGTTGCCATTGTTACCCAGTATAATTAATTTCCTTGAGGGAAACCATGACTCATTTACCTTTGTATCCCAAGCAACTGACACAGTACTTGGCACATAGTAGTTATTTAATGGATTTTACTAAACAAAAACATGTTTACCCAGCTAACGTGACTATGTTCTACTTTCACATCCAAGCTAGATCTGAATTCCAGAATTAAACCTCAGCTCGGCTGGTAGGAATCTGTCAACTTCATTTAAAAAAAAATAGCTCTAGCTCCTTAATGATTTTCCTCTGAACACTTAAAAAACATATAAATCCAAAGGCCATGGAGTCAAATTCCTCCCAAAACAATATGAAGCAAAAAACCGCCTTCCTGACATGGTTAACGCTTTCACTTCAACAACTTCAGTGTTAATACCACCCGGGCACGGTGTACAACACAGCAGATCCTGATAATGCAAATGAACTCTTCATGGGTTCTTAACATAGTCCATTGGGTTCATGTGGAATAGGCAAATTGGAAAATTACTGTAACATTTAGTTGTATTAATTCCCTCGAGTGTGATTCAACAGCATATGTAGCGAGATGAGCTTTTCATGTGATACAATCAAGAATCACAATGAACTGAATAAATCAAATGCCATATCATTTACCCTAAACCTTAAAACTCCTTAAATTGATTACTGCCTTTCTTAGCCATGCCACTTTCTTGTATGTAAACAATAAATACTGCTCAGCTAATGAATCCATAAAAATATCTCTCATTTCTAGCAGAGTAAATTTTCTTAAAGGAGAGGTAGACATAATGCTGAACAACAATAACAATAACAATTTAAATTCCGGCTTTACTATATCACCGTGTGACCTTGGACAAGTTACTTAAATTCTCTAGGTCTCTATCTCTTTATTGATAAAATGAGAAAAGAATATTTATTTTTAGGGTAATGTGGAGGGTAAATTGCAAATATATATTTTAAGTACCTACTACAGAGACCAGTATTTATTATATACACAATAAAATGGCAGTGTCTTTGTAATTTGTTTAAAATATAAGTACATGCTACATTTTCTCTGTCAAATTCATTTGGAAAAAGTCAATGTACATAATCTGTCTTATTTTTTCAAATGAAGACATCATTATTTTCTACCATAAAATTAATATATGAATATTATAAAAATCCACACATTGTAGGACTATGAATATTCAGAGAAAGTTCCTTCATATCACTCTCAAAATGATAAATGTCATTATATTTGCTGTAATTACTGTCAGATCTTTTACAAGTATATGTTTTTCTAACAAAAAGAGAATCTGTATATGTTTCATAACAGTTTTTGACTTAATTTCAAATAAAATTTTTACCTTGCCCCATAGCCACTTTTAATAGCAATTAAGTACTTATTTATATTCATAAACTATTTGGGGGAAAGTGTTTGCCTTTTCTGTAACAAGGGCAAGAGCCTTAGGGGAAGAGAGCCAGCAGCCTCTGTGAAGAAAGTGCTGTGACAACCCCACTGTGAATTTGAGCTGGCACATGGGTGTCAGGCTGGCAACTGAAGACCTAAGGAAGAGGGAGTCTTCTCTGTCTGAAAAGGAAAGAGAATGTGGATGTTCTTGGGAAAGGAAGAGTGGAAAAGACAAGAAGCAAAGAGGGAGGAGCTCACTGAGCAAAGGGGTGTGTGTGTGAGTGAGTGAGTGTGTGTGTGTGTGTGTGTGTGTGTGTGTTGGGAGGGAGCAGTGCAGAGATCTGTCCTCCACCATAGAGATGTGGAAGAAAAGAAAGAGGAGTTATGTCTAATGAGATTTTTCAGTAAGTCATAAATCCTGCGAAGTAAAACTAAAAGTATTTCTATGTTCTCTGTATGATTAATTTGTTCCAGAATCTGGTAGAATTGGTGAGGGATAGAAAAAAATAGCCACATATATAGGGAGGGAAGCTGATCTCTGGATAAAAAATAGAACAGTACAATTAATTTATATGATATCAAGTAGATGACAAACCAATCCAAAAACTCTGTAAGGAGGATATTTGTAAATATGTATCTTTGCATTTACATCTCACATGTTTTTCTTAAGTTTATGTTTTAATTTAGATATCTTAGCTAATTAACACTTTCTTACTTACTGTCTCAAGTTATATTCCTTTCCTAGTATCCAAGAACTCCCCAAAGATGTTCAACCTCTTCTCTCCTATAAAAATGCTGTTCTAAGTGAAAAGTGCATCCTTATTTCCCCAAATACATTACAAAATTCTCATCTTTGAACTTTTTACTCCTATTGAACTGCAGACTTACAGATTTAAATTTTATTAATTTCTATGGAATTCTCTAAACTTAAATTATACCCTTTCTTTACAGGTAGGTTTAAGGTTTACTATCTTTATGAATTTATAATGATTTCTTTTCTCTTAAATTCTTTGTCACTTATTACTTGTTTTTCTACTTAATATTCTCTACCCATTGTTTTGGGTTGTTCATTATTATGGTCTCTACATGTCCTTTCTACAAAAGTACACCATAAGTGTCTGATATGAGGAACCTATTCTTATCTGTAGGACTTGCTGTGGAACTCACTCAATGATAGTCAACCATAAATAATGCTCATATTTTTAAATCATCTTATAAATAAATTGTATCATCAAATTATTAAAACATCAATTTCTCATAAAGAAAAAGTTCTGAATTAAGTAATAGTTTGCATTTTGCTGTACATAATTTCTGTTATGATTTGCAGTTCTAAAAGTAATGATTAAGAGATAGTTAATAGTAACTACATATTGAGTGTTTACTATGTGCGAGTGCATGTTCTTAAATTTTTTGAATAGTTATTATATTTAATCCTAAAAATGATCAGTGAGATAGGTATTATCATTTACTGAAATTTACAACCAAGTATATGCAGGACTAAAATGCTGTAAATAACACACGTAAGGACACACAGCTAATAAGCAGTTAAATAGGGAATTAAGTTAAAGACTGTTTAGCTTTATGCTACTACCGCAGCTCACAACTAAGGCTTAAAATGAACTGTACTTCTTGAAGACTGTGTTGATTTACTCTTCAAATAATTTTTAGATTAATTCATTCTAATAAAATAAAAGACTGAAGTTAGCTTTGCTTTGCAAGTTAATTTAATGAAGCAATAGCCTCTTGAAAATCTTCTAGGATTTAAAATAAACTCTAGGTCAAAAGCACACAAATTAGCATAACATTTATATTAATGCCTCTCAAAGTGTGTTACAGAAGAAGTGAATGCTTTGGAATCTAGGCAATGCCAGATACATTATTTTCAAAGGGCTTTCGATTCTCATTTCTGTGATGAATGACTGTGACGAAAATATCAACCTACATCCAAGTTTTTCCTTCAGTGTTTCTCCCATAAATATAGAATTTTTAATGAGACAAGCAATGAGATTATTTGCAATGGGTGCAAGTTAATTTGATTTTCAAATCATAAGTATGACATTCCCCATGACATTACCTTCTGATTTTACTTGACCTTGCCATTGTTAGAGTAAAGAAGTGTCTAACCAGAGAATAACCAGTTCAGTAGTTTTCAATAAACTGAGTGCATGGTAACTGTCACTTCATCCATGGGGCATGTGTTCCAAGACTCCCAGTGAATGCTTGAAACTGTGGATAGTACTAAACCCAAATATACTTTTTTCCCCTCTAGACACACATTCTTTTTCAGTTAAAGCACTTTAAGGCTTCTCTCTTTGGCATATCCAAATTTCCAGTATTACTACTCTTGTACTTTGGGACCATTATCAAGTAAAATAAGGGTCACTTAAACAAAAGCACTGTGATACCTTGATACCTTGCCTGTTGATCTGATAACCATGATGTCTACTATGTGACTAAAGGGCTGTGGGTGGGTACACAGTGTAGATACACTGGACAAAGGGATGATTCATGTCTCCAGTGACACAAAGTAGGATAGTGAGAGTTTCATCACATTATTCAGAATGGCATGCAACTTAAAACTTAACAGATTATTTATTTCTGGAATTTTTCATTTAACATTTTCTGAAGACATACAGTTGACTACAATTAACTGAAAATGCAGAAAGCAAATTCTTTTTCTTATTTTTCTTATCTGTCTTTTCCTACTGTTTTTTAATATATTTTTTTATTGTTCCAGCACAGTTATCTCCATTTTCCTGCCACCATTTGAATAAGGGGGAACTACTGTACCTCATTATAAGATAAATGCATATACCCATGAGAGATGGTTTTTTTTAATCCACATGACTGATGAATTACATATAGCAGGCCTTCAGTATACTACAATACTTAGTAGACATGTAGAATTTGTGATATCCAGTTATCAAAACTATACTTAATTATTTAACATGCAGATACCTCAAATATAAAACAATAAGTCATAAACATCCAATTGATTTGAACATTTGATATGAAAAGAAATATAGGTATTACTTTTTAGACTTTGCTGTGATCCAATTGGCCTGAACATCGTACATAAGTGGTTTGAACTTGAAGTGTTCAAGAGGGTAAGTTAAATTATCCACTTTTGCAGTTAGTAAAGTATATACACATGCTGTATTTAACACAAATAATATTTCTAAGTAATACCTAAAAAATGCTCAATTCCAAAAGAGATTAGGCAAGAGCTAAAAAGTGGCAGAACCAGCACTTGCAACATGGTTTCAGGGTTCATATTTATGCACACTCTGATGAAGCTGCCTCTCCTGAATAAATTTGGCCAGTTACTGTTTGCAGCAATAGGCCATCCTACACGCTCAAATCAATTCATCAGAAACAGTATTCTGCCTTTCTGGACTCTAATCATTAGCAAATTCTTAGAATAAAAACACTATGTACAAGCTCCTATTTTTGCACAGCAAATATTCTGGGATGTTGAATTGCCAATAAAGGCAAACAAACCATCTCTTAATAGGATTCTTGAACCACACCCTTGGTCAGATAGGAAACTGGTCAGAGACTCCATGGAAACTCCAAGTTATGTAAGACATGGTTGGACAAGTCATCCAGTACTTGGGTGGCCAGTTGCTGACCTTTTCAGTTTCTAACTGTGATCTTGAAGAACTTAACTTTCTTCCTCTGCCTCAGTTACACGAGAAGCACATAATCCAGTATCAGACATGGATAAAAACAATAGCTTCTGTAACTCAAAGAGTCTCTGTGCTAAGTAAGAAGGCTGACTTAGGACCAAAAAAGAAAGGAACACTGAGTCCTTATCAGATTCACTTCTCTAATAATCAGAAGATGGGTTGATAAATATATTTCTCACTTTTCCTATAAAAATGATAAGAATAGTGATTCTATAATATTATTTTAATAGAGGAATTTACAAAAGGAATGCTTGTTTCTTTAAATGCAAGAAAATTATAATATAAATCTGAAACGTATAAGTTTACAGTTATAAGTTTTTAAGTTATTGGAGGACTACAATATTAGTGAAAGCATTTCTCTTTGGCATTTTGAATCCATGTTGAATCATACTCCCTCTCTCTAAACAGAAAGCAGTTGGTGAGCCAGGTTTTTCACAACATATATATTCACAAAATACTGCAGAAATAGAAACAGTTTCATCCTTGTGGAAGGAAATGTTAAATATAGCTACTAAGATGAGTGCTGGATCAATACATCAATATAGTTCAGGTTTCCTGATTTCCAGAAAGATGTGAAGCCTGAAGCAAACTACTACATAATTGAAGTTATAAAAAGAATCCATCATTACTTAGGGGCATTTTCCTCAGGAAAATATTTGTTTCCTCTCCCACAAATTGTGCCTACTTGTATTTCTGAAAAGTAGTTTGTGCCAGAGTAGCTTGATGATCAATTTATCTTTTATTCCTATTAGTAAGTGTGGTGGCTAATTTGTTTCTTTCTGGTGAAATCTGAACAAGCTGTGGACTATGCCATCAGCTTCCTGAAAATAAGCGTGTTTGGTGTTGGGGTGCATGGGGCTCTTCAGAAGAAAGCTTTTGTCCTCCAAGTAGATTGCACAGAGTTTCCTAGATGTTGTATGGGAATCACAGAGCTTTTAGATTACATGGTCTCTGCTACTACATGCTGGTGGGATGGGATAATATAGAGAAGCATCCTATAGAAAAGCTATAGATGATAGTAAAAGAAAGGCAAGGAGCATATAGCAAATGAGGTGGCTGAATGAGCACCAGACAAGGTAGACATATGCAAAGACAAATATTTCATATTTTAAAAATTGGCATATTGATTTTCCAAGTACAATTTTTATGTGTCACCAAAATTATCTAAAATAGGAATTCTTATTACCTTTTTTTACTTATGTTATACTTTCTTCATACTAATGCTATGGCTTTTCAATAATAAGAAGTGGAAAACTTCTTGCCTGTATAGAATGTCATTTCATACAAATTGAACCTGTATTTTTTTTCCTCTTATAAGGAATTTTATTTTATTTTTTAATTTATTTTAATTGTTGTTCTTGTACAGTTTTCTGTCTTTTGCTCCCATTCCAACCCACAGCCCCAGCCCTCCCCACCCCCCTCCCATTTCCACCCCCACTAGTTTTTGTCCATGTGACCTTTATACTTGTTGCTCCAAACCCTTCCCCTTTCCCCCTGAAATTCCCTCCCCTCTCCCCTCTGGTGAACCTGTATTGAAAAAAGGTCTATCACTGGATTTTTCAGGTGTGCTTCACCACAAAAAAAAATTAATTAGCTAACAAGACCAAGACATACATGATTAAAGATTCCAGTGACCTTTTAAATCCTGACAATTTGCTCTTTTCTGGGTATTTCCAATGGCACTATCACTATTAGTAACCTATTAGAATCATGTTTTATACTTTGTTCCTACATTCTGTAACTGACATATTTCTCCTTAATTTCTAACCAGGAGAAGGCTCATAAAGAATGTCGTGAGAAAAGCAGCCCTCCTTGGAGACTTGGTATTAGAAGAAAAGGTCTGTTTTGGGGTCAGCCCAAAAACAGCCTGGAATTACTCTCCCAGGACAGCGCTGTTTCTCCGAGGGAAAGTACATCTTCCCCTGTTGCCCTCAGCAGGACTAATGAGATATTCAGGTCTGCGGCACCAGCCACCTCGTGGACTCACCACCTAGTTTATCAAGGAAACGTTGACTCTGGGAGCAACTAGAAAAAGGAAGCTACTCTGATTTAGATGGTGCAGAAATGCAGGTGAGGGTTTCTCCCTCCTGGCTCATTTGATCATTTTTCATGCTTTACCTCTGCTTCTAGGGGCCCATTCATCATTTTCCTCCCCTGCAAGCTATGCTGTAAGTGTTTCCAGTTCTAACTGGAACTTGTCTTTGAACCAACAAGATTTACCTCTCTCTTGGTTCTCTTCTTTCCCTCATTTTTGTTTATGCTTTCCCTGGCTCTTCCAGCTTTTCTCTTGATAATGTGAGTGATGTATCTATATACATCTATTCTTGCCTCGTGCCCTAAAGCATTTTTAGCAGAAAATACATAGTACTATAGAAAAGACAATGATTTGGCTGACAGGGATCTGGCTGTATGACCTTCAGCACACTTATTAACTCCATTAAACAACAGGTTTCTTCTCTTTAAAATGAAGGTGTTAAATTTAATTACCTCAGTGATCATCTCAGCTCTAACTTTCCTTGATTCCATATGTTCTCATAGTGTTCAGTCTACATGCAAGCTCAGTACATGTATATGAGTTTCCTATTGTTGCTGTAACAAATAATTACAAATGAAATGGCAAATTTATTATCTTACAGTTTTGTAGAGCAGAACTCTGACATGGTCTTATTGGGTTAAAACCACGGTGTCAACAGAGCTATGTTTCTTTCTGGAGACTCCAGGGGAAAGTCCATTTCCTTGCACTGTACAACTTCTGAGGGAACCTGATCCCTTGGTCCATGTCCCCTTTCTTCATCTTCAAAGGCAGAAACAACAAGGCAAATCCTTCTCTCTTTGCAGCTCTTTGAGCAACTATAACCAAAAAAGTTTCTCCACTTTTAAAAACTCAGGTGACTGGATTGGGAACAATTGGATAAATCAGGATAATCTCCTGATCTCAGTGTATGTAACCTGAATCACATCTACAACACCCCTTTTCTCACAAAAGGTAACATTCATAGGGTGTGAGCATGTGTGGGGAAGGGTATTACTCTGTCTACTGCAACATGTTACTGACTAACACAAACATTTTGTATCTGGTAGCATCAAATCAAGCCAAAGTGATGAAACACTTTTGCCCATTTTACTGCTTTTCTTGCTTCCAATGGCATCCTGGAATGACCCAGCTCAGCCTCAAACTTCCACTATCCAAGATAACAAAGTCATCCCTGCACCGTCTTTCAAATTAGATATACCTAGAACATCCATTCATACCTGAAACTGTTCTGTATCTTTACTGTCCCTGCTGAAACTCAGTTTGTCACTAAATGGATTCCAAGGATTGCCACCTTCTATCCCACCTGTTAACACCTTAGTTAAACTTTTTATTATCAGCCTCCTCTCTTTTAATTTGTCACTCTAAGCAGTTGCTGTTTTCTGAAGACATACTCTGTGTTCCTAATGGAGACAAACCTTGACAATCAAATTTTGGTCTCCTGCTGTGGTTTCTAAACCATTGGATTAAAAATGCAATTTCTATATGATCCTCTAAACTTCCTCTTCTGAGATTACTGAACAAGCTATACTGTCACTTCTTTCATCACTTCTAGTTGTCATGAGTGTACAGAGTCAACTTTATGGGTGATGAACGAATGCACTCACACACAGGGATCTGAACTCAGAAGGTGATCCAATGCTAGAGGTATAATGCTGTATGGTAGCAACCTTGAAGATTTTAATAACCACCTTTGAACGTATGCATTATTAGTAAATTCTGATGGAAAAATTAAAGTGTGCACTTCAATGTGCACTCCAAGAGTCTTGGCTTACTGTGCTCTTGATTCTTGATGCTTCTCTACCTCCCTAGGATTTGTTCTCCACCACCTGCTCTGCCATCTTTGCCCAGTGACCTATGCCACACTTTTTCCTTGGCAGAGACTACAAGAAACCTGTCCAGAAGGTATCCTGCCATGTAATATGAACAATAGAGACATTTATTGAAGAAGATACAAAATATGAGAAAATTATACATAAGAAAATGATGCCCCAGTCCCCTTCAAAGTAGGTACCTTGGTACCTCACACAGTTCTCCCAATCACCATCAGCCACCTTTCCATGTTTTCCTGAATCTCATTGATGATCTGAAATTTCTTCCCTTTCAAAGGTGATTTTAGTTTTGGGAAAAGCCAGAAGTTGCAGGGCACAAAATCTGGGCTGTAGCAGTGCTGAGTCACCTGGGTGATTTGATTTTTCAACAAAAAACTCTGCATGAGATGTAATGCATGAGCAGACATGTTGTCTAGATGAAGTTGCCAAACATTAGTTGCCCATAGCTGCAGCCTTCTGAATCATCTAGATAGTTTCTGCAAACTGTGTTCAAGCTTAGCGCAAAATTTGATGCAGATTCATTCTCTACTTGCTCAGTCATTTTGAATGTGACAGCCACACAGTTACATATGCTCACTCAACAGTGTCTACTGCCCCCACAGACTAGTACAATGAAGTAGTCATTATTCACACATGCACATTCCAGTCCACTCTCCTTGGCTGCCAGGTTACATCCATGTTGCACAAACCATTCTCATTATATTAACAATGGCTGGACATTTTCTGGATAGACCTATTATGTGGGCAAAGAGTCACTCAAAGTCAGGGTCCTGTTTCAAGGTGAAACCTGGATGCCTGTGGGGATCTGCAGTTGCTCAGCCACTAATCCTGACCAAAGAACTATGACATCAATTAGAAAACAAAAACCACAATGACAGGTAGAGAAGGAGAAAAAAGAAAAGAAAAGAAAGGAAAAGAAAAGAAAAGAAAAGAAAAGAAAAGAAAAGAAAAGAAAAGAAAAGAAAAGAAAAGAAAAGAAAAGAAAAGAAAAAAGAAAAAGCTTTTATTTCTGCTTTGGACCTTGTGCCTTGTATTTTCATTTGGTACTGGGTCCCACAAACTATGTAGTTGGTTGTTTATAGTTTAGTCCAAGATTTCTCAACATCAGCACTTGACATTTTGGGTCAGGTGATTATTTGCCATGAGTTACTGATCTCTGTGTTGTAAGGTATTTTGAAGCACCCATAGCCTATATCTACTAGATGTCAATAGCACCTCCTCTTTGTTGTGGCAAACAAAAATACCATCAGACATTGCCATATGCTTCTTGGAAGGGGTTAGAACCATTCCAATTGACCATCACAGGTTTGATTTTTAGTACCTGAATCCTTTTTCTAGAGCTTTCTGTTGAATAAATGTGCTGATATCTAGGCCTTAAACTTTAAGTCAAACTACTCTTATTATCTAATATTGAGTAAGATCACAGGTTTTAAAACCCACTTCGGATTTGAAACCTAGTTTTGACCTTAATTAGTAGTGTCACTATAGGCAAGTTACTTAATCTCTTACAATCTAGTTTTGACCTTTATTTAAAAACAATAATAATAACAGTAACTATAACAAAATGTTTTTGTGAGGATTAAATGACAAAATATAAAATTCTCAGCAAAGTGCCTTGGACTGGTGCAAAGTAAGTAATCAATAAATGGCATTATTATAACTTATTATTATCATAGCCAATTCCATCACTCCTAGAAAATTCTACATCGTTGATTCCTTAGAAGTATAAATTTCTCCCTTCTTTTACTGATTTTCATTTATCTATTTATTTTTAGCATAAACACTAATCACCAGTAGCTTGCCCTTATATAAGGTTGTTCATCTTTTTCTATTGTTCTAAGCAAATATCTGAGCCTTTCCTAGAGATCACAGGGTCCTGATAACAGAAGCTAACACAGTTGTATCATTTCTTTCCTGCAGAGAAACCCAAATGCCATCTCTTTACATTTAATTCCATTTAAACCTCCTATAGAATTGCTGTTTATAGTGTAAGGGATGCCTGTAATTTTCAGGTCTTTACTGAGCAAAAACTGGCTGAATTCAGTCCAGTAAGGATCTTTCCAGTTTATCCAGCAGCCCTCTCTGATTTCTCCTTCAAACATCCCCAAACCCAGAAAGACCTCTTTAGTAAGATAATTCAAAACACATGGAAGCAGATGGCTATTATTTTCAAAAAAGAAAAAGCTAAGGGATACAAGATAGTGATAGACTAACTAGGTGGATATTACACTCACCTCCCCCCAGAAACAAACTAATTACACCTAAAATATAGCACAATCAACCTGAATAACCAACTGAAGACTAGCTAAAGAGACGATTTTTAACCAAGGATGTACATAAGAAGCCACATCAAGACTGGTAGAAGGAATGGAGGTGTAAAACAGGCTGGACCTGTTCCCATTGGTGGCAGCTGAGATTCCAGAGGAATAGCTCAGCTGTAAAGTTCCCCCTGAGAAGTTGGATTCTCTACCTCAAACTAGGGTCCCTAGCCCAGAACACCAGAGCCTGGAAGAGGTGCCCATTTAACATCTGGCTGTGAAAATCAGTGAGGATTCTGTCCACCAAGGTGAGGCAGGAGTTTGCTAGAGACACAGCTGTTCTCTTATAAAGCTAATGCACAAAATCTTGTTCACAGCCACTCACCTTGATCTCCAACAGAGGGAAGGGAGAGCAGACTAGAGTCACCTGAAGAGAGATTAGGTTTGTGGCTCTGGGGAGAGAGATGAAGAGAAAGCTGCCAGGATCCCTGAGCTGAGTTCCTCTCCCACACCACAAATGCCATCTTTCTTGGGTAGACTCCCTCCATATAGCATCAGCCTGGGGGAATGCAATAGTCCAACCCTCTGGACTCCCTGTTGCACCATCCTATGGAGGTAGTACTCTCCTGAGAAGTTGGCTACTTGGGATAAAGTACAGAGTTCTGGGCAGACTGAGGGAGGGTCAGTGACTGAGTTGTGTGGCTTAAAAGTGGGGGCCACTCCCTCCACTTTCATGTGGACTTGATTAGTGCCTCCCTCTCACAAGAGGAGCTCCCAGGGGCCCTACCATCCAAAATTCTAGTGGCTTCACCCTGTCAAGTTCTTGGCAGAATCCAGGATGGACTGAGTTGTGTGGCTTTGAGGTGGAGACCATTCCCTCCACATCCCCCAAGCCTGATGGAAACATCTCCCTCATGGGACATCAGGAAGCCCCACCTTCCTGCCCCCTGGCAGCCCAGCCCTGCTGAGATCATGTTCCAGGCAGACTCCTGGACAGACTAGGTTATGTGGCTCTAGTACAGGGGAAATTCTTGCTTTCACACGCCCAACTGGTACAAAGCTTTCTCTCTTCACATGATCAAATCTCATTCTGTTTGGTCCAGATGAACTCTGCTGGGCTCACCCTGACAGCTTCCTGAGACCTATCCCAATCACAAAGTTGTACAAACACCCAGAGGTAGCAGCTAGACTTGGTATACCTTGGAATATTAGCTGAGTGGCTTCAGAGCCAGCACTGGAACCAAATTTGAACCTTTATCAATTTTGTGAACAAGATTGCTCTTACCTGGTGACTCATGGAGAACCTACCTCATGTAACTCAAGTCCAACCAGAGGCTTTTTCAGTGACTGCTTCTAACTGGAAATCAACAGGTGGAAGCAGGTGGAGACAAATATCAGAGTGCCTTTGGACTTTTGCTGACCTGCCCCCAGGACTGGTGCTACTAAAAGCTAGCCTTGGTGAGTAGCTTGGTTCTTCTCATGCACAACCAGGCCAAGTAGAGGCAGGCACAAACTATGGATCACTAGCTATAAACAGGTTGCCCAGGTCCAGTCACAGGAAGCATCTGAGATTGAAATGGACCACATCCCTTGCAAGAGGCCCCAGAACCAATGCACTCAATAGCCAGCTTCAGGCAACATCAGAGCACTATTCAATTAGCTTCAGAAGAGGGATATCCAAAGGGAGACCTCAGCAGGTACCAGACCCTGCTGTGGTCAGGGTTGATCTTCACAGTGAGCCAGCCTGTGAGTTGACCCCAAGCAATAACAGTTCAATAGCAATCATGACTCAATTGCAACAGGAGGCCCCACATAACCCATAAAAGGAACATTATTGGAGCACCCAGGTCAGATGAGCAAGGAATCTGCTCCACTGACTGAGTTCCATAGGAAACCTACTACATAAAGCCACCTTACCAAGACTGGGAAGACTGGGAATTATAGCAGATCTACATAATACTTAGATATAAACACAAAGGGACAGCCAAATGGGGACACAAAGAAATATGCCACAAATGAAAGAAAAGAAGAAATCTCCAGAAAAAGAGCTAGGTAAAAGGGAAGCTAGAAATTTACCAGATGCAGACTTTTAAAAAATAGTCATGAGGATGCTCAAGAAACTAACTGAGAACTACAATAGCATGAAATAGGACAGAGAAATGATAAAAAAAGAACTAGTAGAAAATGAAGAATGTCATATCTTAAATGAAGAATATAATAGAAGGAACAAAGAGCAGATTGGATGAAGCAAAAAAACAAATCAGTGATTTGGAAAACAAGGTAGAAGAAAATACCTAATCAGAGCAGCAATAATTTAAAAATAATTTAAAAAAAAACAGTTCACAAGAACTTTGAGACAATATGAAGCATTGAATTATAGCAGAAGGAGAAAACAGAACAAGGGATTGAGAACATATTTGAAGAAATAATGATGGAAAACTTCCCTACCCTGGTGAAGGAAAAAGACACACAAGTCCAGGAAGTACAGAGAGTCCCAAACAAAATGAACCAGAGATCGACACCAAGGCACATCATAATAAAAATTCCAAAGGTTAAAAACAAATAGAAAATTTTAAAAGCAGAAAGAGAAAGACAGTTTCATACAAGAGAGTTACCATAAGACTGTCACCTGATATCTCAAGGGAAACATTTATAAAGTTATGAAACTGGAAATCAAGCACAAGAAAAAAAACTAAAAACCACACAAAGAAATGGAGGTGAAATAATATGTTACTAAACATTAAATATGTTAACAATGAGATCAAGGAAGAAATTAAAAGATATTTTGAAGCAAATGAAAATGAGAATACCATACATAACCCCAATTCAGGAAACACAGCAAAAATAATTCTAAAAGTGAAGTCATAGCATTATGGACCTACCTAAAGAAACAGGAAAAATCTCAAATAAACAATCTAACTTTACACTTACAGGAACTAAATAAACAAAAACAAACAAAGCCCAAAGTGAGTAGAAGAATAGAAATGATAAAAATCAGGGAGAAATAAACAAAACAGATTCTTAAAAAAAATACAAAAGATCAATGAACCAAGAGACCATTCTTTGAATTCACATGCAAGATTGACAAACCTTTAACCAGACTCAACAAGAGACAAGGAGAGAACCCAAATAAAATCAAAACTCAAAGAGGAGGAGAAATAACTGACACCAAAGAAATACAAAGTATTGTAAGGAAATATTACAAACAAGCATATGCTAAATAATTGGACAATGTGGACAAAATGGATAAATGCCTAGAAATATACAATCTTCCAAAAATGAATCAGGAAGAATCAGAAAATCTGAAGAGACAGGTTACAACTAATGAAATTCATGAAGTAATCAAAAAGGTCCCCTCACCAAACAAACAAACAAACAAACAAACAAAAAAACCTAACACCTATTATTCTCAAAGTATTCTAAAAAGCTAAAGAAGAAAGAAGACTTGTAAGCTCATTTTAAGCATGGAAGTATTATCCAAGCATTACCCTAATTCCAAAACCAGATTAAGGACATTACAAAGAAAGAAAATTATAGGCCAATATCCCTGATGAACATAGATGCTAAAATCATCAACAAAATATTAGCAAACTAGATCCAGCAATACTAAAAAGATCATACATCATGATCAAGTGGGATCTATCCTGAGGATGCAAATTTGGTACACTATCCACAAATCAATAAATATGACAAACCACATAAACAAAATGAAAGATAAAAACTGCATATTCATATCAATAATAAAAAAGGATTTGATAAAATCTAGCACTAATTTATGATTAAAAATCTCAGCAAAGTGGAAATGAAGGGCACATAACTCAATGTAATAAAGGCCATATATGGCAAAAATCATACTCAATTGTCAAATCCTGCAAGTGTTTTGATTAAGACCAGAAACAAGATAAACATATCTACTGTCACCACTCTTATTCAACATAATACTGAAAGTCCTAGCCACAGCAATCAGAAAAAAAAGAAGAAATAAAAGCCAACCAAATTGGAAAGGAAGAAGTAGAACTATCATTATTTGCAGATTACATGATACTATATATATAAAGAACTCTAAATATTCCACAAAAAAAACTACTAAAAATAATAAATGAATTCAATAAAGTAGCAGGAAAATACCCAGAAACCAGTCACATTTTATATACAATAGTGAACTATCAGAAAGAGAAACTAAGAACACAATCACAGTTACATCAAAAATATAAAATACCTAGGAATAATTTAACCAAGGATGTTAAAGACTTGCATTCAGAAAATTATAAAACAATGAAGAAAGCAATTGAAAAAGATACAAATAAGTGGAAGCATATACCATGTTTATAGATAAGAAAAATTGACATCATTAAAATGTCCATCCTATGCAAAATAACCTACAGATTCAATGCAGTTACTATGAAGATATTAATGGCTTATTACACAGAACTAGAACAAATATTCCAAAAATTCATATGGAAACACAAAAGACCCCAATAGAAATGGCAATCTTGAGAAAGAGGAACAAAGAGGAAGAGTCATGCTACCTAATATCAAATTATAATACAAGGCCATAGTAATCAAAAGAGTATGGTACTGGCATAAAAACAGACAGATCAATGGAACAGAATAGAGAGCTCAGAAATAACCCATGCCATTATGGGACCACATCAAACTAAAACATTTTGCACAGCCAAGGAAACCATCAACAAATGAAAAGACATCTCACTGAATGAGAGAATATATTCAGCAATGATACAACTGTTAAGTGTTGAGTATGTAAAATTTATAAGGAAATCATAAAACTTAACACAAAAAGGCAAACGATGCAGTTAAAATAAGAACCTGAATAGACATTTCTCCAAAGAGGGCATACAGAGGGCCAATAGACTTATGAAAGGATGCTCAACATCACTAATTATCAGAAAAATACAAATTCAAACCACAATAAGACATCATCTCATACCTGTCAGAATGACTATCATCAACAATCAACAAACACCACATGTTGGCAAGGATGTGGAGAAAGAAGAACACTTGTGCATGGTTGGTGGGAATGCAGGTTGGTGCAGCCACTGTGGAAAGGAGTATGGAGTTACTTCAAAAACTAGAAATGGAACTGCCTTATCACCCCGCTATTTCACTTCTGGGAATGTATCTGAAGAAACCCAAAACTCTAATTCAAAAAATGTACATGCATCCCTATGTCCATTACAGCATTACTTACAATAGCCAAGATTTGGAAGCAGCCCAAGTGCCCATAAGTAGATGAGTGGGTAAAAATGTGTGATACAATTACACAATAGAATACTACTCAGCTGTAAAAAAGAAGGCAATCTTACCTTTTGTGACAGCATGGATGGACTTGGAAAGTATCATGCTAAGTGAAATAAGCCAGTCAGAGAAACACAAATACCATATGATTTCACTATTATATAAAATCTAATGAACAATAGAAATCAAAATAGAAACAGTCTCATAGATACAGACAACAGACTTACAATTGTCACATGGGAGGAGGGTTGGGGGCACTAGATGAAAAAATGTACAGGGATTAAAGAAACTCTTAGTCACAGACAACAGTATGGTGATTACCAGAGAGAAAGAGATTATGGGGAGGCAGAACACGGTGAAGGGGGATATATTGTATGGGGAGGCAGAATAAGGTGAAGGGGGATAAATGGTGATGGAAGAGGATTTGACTTGGAGTGGAACACACAATCCAATATACATATGTATTGTAGAATTGAATATCTTAAAGCCATAGAATTTTGTTAACCAATGTCACCCCAATAAATTATAAAAAATAAAATGCTGATTTTCTCACATGAATAAAATAATGGCAAAGCCTATGTGAGTACTTAAGTAAAACTTATAAGGATATATAACAAGAAAACTCCTTTTACAAATTATACAATTTACCAATGTGCAGAAATTCAAAACTAACAGTAACATGGTTAACATATTTCAGATGTAGCTGCAATAAGATAGCATTCTTTAAAAGTGAGGATCTGGATTATATATAGATATTGTTTCTGCATACACACAGTCCATAATTTGGAAACTGTTACATTAAGCACCATTTTTTAGAGCAAGAAAAGCTTCAACTTCTTTCTTGCTGTTTTAAGCCAAATATTGGGCAGGAAGTTATTTACACTGACCAAAGCACTAAGTCATTTAAAGGAATACTTGGAATCAACTGCTTATTTTCAAGTCCTTTACCCATTTTTTGACAAACAGGTTTTTACACAAAACTCTCAGTTCAAAAGAAAAAAAACAAACAAACTGATTTGACTAATCATTAAACCTATTAAACTGTTTACTATTACATTCATTAGAAAGAGCAGTTTTTGTTAACTATCTTTTCAGTTTGATTCAGCTGAAGTTTGTGTGTCCATAGCTCTCTGCACATGACTCATTACCACACTTACCAGTTTGCACTCGAATAATTATATGATCAATGTCCATCTGTTGGACTGACTGTCATCTCCTTATGCCAAAGAACCTGGCATAGGTTAGGTCTCAAAATGTAGTCACTAATTTTTGAATCATCTGTGCTTCAACAATTTCCACCTGGTGGAATATATATACTCAGGAATATATTTTCCTTTGTTTATATATATAAACAAAGGAAAATCAAAAGACCATATAAAAGATACACACTCGTTATTTTGAAAATTGTTCATAAATGCTCATTTGAGTGTATATGTTCACATATACTGAAATACATAAATCCTTTTTAAACATAAAACAGAAGAATAAATTAGATCGTGAACAAAAGAAACGTTAAATGGACATAAAATATGCTATTTACCTAATGTTAAAGAATAAGCTTAAATATGAAAAGTTAGAGTTTAAATTTAGAAGTCTCTTAATATTTAAAAAAATATTTATCATTCTTGGTTATATTTTGGGTAAGGACTTTTCAAATCGGAAGACATTCCCCTTATAACCTAAAATGTTTCATGCATATTCATTTAGATTCCTAAGAGGATCTCATTATCTCATCCAAAAAAAGAATTAATAATCCTTAATGGTTTCCGATGACACTCTGTCTTTGTCCCTCTCTCAACTGTGCAGATGACTTTACGCATACAAACGTTTCTGCTCATGCTCTGACCTCTAAATTCTCTTGAACAATCACAGGATTAAAAAGAAATCGTTCTTCCTATGCTCACGAATTGTGTGTTCCATTTTACATGTAGTAGAAAGAAAATGTACCTGGCTTTACTTTAAGTATTTGAACCATAGCTTTAGAATTAAAAATAAAGAAGCAAATTAAGAAAAGTTCACTTGTTGAGTTACAAAGAAAAACAGACTACTAATTATGAAAGACTCTCTAAGTCCTTATAGGATTTGCGACTTGTTCCTAAGAGCAATAGGAAATCACAGAAGAATTGTTAGAAATGAGCAAATCAAACAGACTTGGGTTCAAATACAATTTCACTTCCACACAGTTCTCTCAGCTCTTAAATGGACATAAAAATAACTACCTCATTAGATTATAAAATGAAGTGAATGTAAATGATTTAGTATGATACTTGACACTTAATAAACACACACATATTAATATATCCAGTTCAACAGTTTATGTAGAAGTGCATACTATGTATCAAAATAAACCCTTGACGTCTGAAGAGGACCTGAGTGGAGATAGGGCATGGCCTGATTTCATTCTTCTTCCCATTCTATTTGGTTACAGTGAAGAGTCAATCTTCATCTGGTTTTGAGATGAAAACAATTTCTCATTTTGCAAGGCCTAAATCCTCTGCTGTTGGGTGGTGAGTAGGGAGAGAAAACACAGGAAGCAGCTGTCTGCCTACATGCCTGGTCATCTGCTTGGATTGACTGCATTCCTGAGCTCACACTGGCTCTACTTTTGTGCATACGTCAGGACATCGACCAATATGGTGGTCTCATACAGACTGTGCGTGATTTTCTTGGGATGGATTCATCTTCACCTCAATCCCATTGAAAACTGAAAACTCTCTCAGAGAATGGTAGCTGCCTGTCTGTATCAGCAGCCAACAATGGCCCAACACTGAAGCACTCCATTAATGGTATGTTGCTTTATTCAGCTGTCACCAGGGGAGTTCAAAAGCTTTTGTCTCCTCCTTCATCCATAGTGTTCTTTCCTACAGAAACATGTCAGTTGCTAAAGTCATTTTAAGAAACCTAGAGTGCAAAAGGCATTTTTTCCTTTCCAAGTACTCTACACCAATTTATAAATAACTGGAGAAATGTTTTTCCTGAAACCTTCTCAACTTTGAAATCTCCTTGTAAGGAATGTGAACGATTCTCTAAATTCCTACACATCGAGAGACTCCAAGGAGAGCTATCAAGCTTGTTCAAGAACTTCTTCACTCTGTTCCTCTCTGCTGTAATTTGAATAAGTTTGCAAACTGCAACCCAAATAACATCCAGCTGAAGGCTAGGAATCTGTTCTCCTCTTCTGCCTGGGATTTCCTCCTAGCCTAACTTTTCTTGGCTAGTGAAAGTATAGAGGTCAGAGGGGTTAGATACTTCTACCTTTAGCAGTTCACTGCCCTCATAGCAGGTGATCCCAGACTCTGATTTTTCTGCCTCATCCCCAGGCCCAGATGCCTCCTTATATAAGGAGAGTTTGCTGATAAGGAGAGCAGGAACAGCTCTGCCTTGTTCTGATGAAAATATAGAGGATTTCTCCTAATCATTTGGTGAGGGGGGGCATGTATGGCTACTTCTTCACCTGAAAATGTAATAATCTAGTGCACAAACCAAAGACGAAGATGTAGCTCTAATTTGGGCAGTGAAAGAGAACAAAAAGGAACTGAATATTTTAAACTAAAGCAATGGTTCATGTCGAAATTCAAATAAAGAACACAGAACTAAAAGAAGGTAGAGAGCAAACCACCCTAATCATCTGTACCTGCTTGTCTGGACTGTTAACACCTAATTTTCCCAAGGCTGATTCATTATTACACAAGATAGCAAAGACATTTTAGAGTTCAGGACTATCACCAGGATCCATGTGCAACATTGTATTCACTTTTGCATCATGAAGACATGAATTCCGTGTCACAAAGGAGACTTTCTTCATCACTTCGTTGGCTTTGTTTTGGGAATCCTGCTGGTTACTCATTTAACTGTTGGCATGGCTCCCACTGAATGCTACAGTTGTGGGGGTGACAGCCATACAAGAATTTTTCTGCTAAAATTACTTTGTTGTGAGAAATAGAAGCAAAATTAAAATCTGATATTTTTTAAACATACAATCACATTTCAATTTCCTCTTTTATCTTTACTTGGGGCTTTTATTATTTAACTTATTAATTAATATCTCAATTTGATGATTTGAAACTGTCACTAGGAACCATGTATTTACAGTTGCAAATAGTCAGAGAAAGTTACATTTTGTACTATCCTTAGGCATTATAAATTCCTGAGTGTTATGCAAAGCATTACTAGAATGATTCACACAATGGGGGGTTCAGTTTTTAATAAAAAGTGACTTTTAAATTTAATTATAGCAATTAAGATCTTCTTATTGGCAGGAAGAGTACTGCTTTGCAGTATTGAGGCTTTGCTTCTGCGATTCCACAGGGCTTATAATACATCCTACTCTCTCGGTTATGGTTATTTCCAAGTCTCAAGATGATTGAACCTAGAAAAGTAATATACAGAAGGCACAATTCCCAAAACATGTCTGAGGAACTGTTTTGTTTTTTTTACCTAGATAGGCTTACATTCTCATCATATCTTAGGAAAAAGAAGTAAAACAGCAATACATAAGGAGTGAGTATGTATCTCTGTAGCAACCTTGGTTGACAACATTTTGTCTCTATAACATATTGTGAATAGATATTACACTTTAGCTTGGGTACATACTTGAACAATATGTTTTAAGCAAATGACATGTTCATTTTCTCACTGTCTATATGTGATCCTCTTAAGGAAGAAAACTCATACAGGAATTAAAACTGCCAAAATGCCAAGTATTGTGACAGTTCTATTTATGTGGCAGACCTAATTAAACTTGAAATTTTCCAATATTTCCACTGACATCATCTATGTTGTAATTAACACTTTTTACTGATAAAGACGTTTGCCTTATATCTTGTTATGGTTCATATGACAAAACTGAAATAATAAAACCATAATTATGAAAACCTGTTTGCCACAGCTTTGAACAATACCGCTTTACACCTAAGCAACAACAATGGTAATTAAATGCAGATGGGTATAAAATTGTAGAATCATAGACCACTGCCTAGTGCTTTTATCTTTCTGGAATATTTTAACCATATTTGTAATTTGGCAAGCTATTTAGATGATGGAATTATTATAAATGTACAAAAATGTATATTTTGAGCAGATGGCACAGTAAACTGCAACAGTGTAGATGATGAAGAATCAGAGAACTATATGTAAATATTATGATGACACCTGGAAATCTGTACAATTTCTAGAAAGTAGCATAATAGCTGGAAACGGATGAATCTGTAGTTTAACTGACACACTCATACCTTCTTGGATAAAAACTGTTATGCTAGGTAATATTATAAACACCCAGTAGATGAGTAATCAAACATATTTCTTAATGTTAGTGCAATATTTGCAGTATGTGTGTCTGAATTTTAATTTTACCCAAATTGATTTCAATATGATATATTATAAAGAAATAGAGCTCCATCCCTGATCAGTGTGGCTCAGTTGGGTGGGCATTGCTCCGCAAAGCCAAAGGTTGCCGGTTAGATTACTGGTCGGGTAAGTGCATAGGTTATGAGTTTAGTCCCAGGTTGCAGCACCTACCACAGGCAATTGGTCAATGTTTGTCTCTCACATCAATGTTCTTCTCCCTCTCTCTCCCCTTTTATTTTCTCTAAAAATAAATAAATAAGAACATATTTTTAAAAGAAAGAAATAGAGCTCTATTTATGGTATTTTTCTTTTAAGTTGAACAAAGTTGGAATAAATGGAAAAAAATGACATTCTACCTTATTGGCCATCATAAAAATGGGGAGAAAAAGAAATAGCTGTTAAAGATGATTTGATCCGTTCTATTGATGGGCAGAACAGAAAATGCTGAAAACCATACCTCAAGTTGGCACAGTTCACTGATAGCAAATTTGCTGTGAATGATGATAATTTGTACTGAAAGAAATTAGTGCCAATTTGATTAGGAATCACCCTTCTGTTCAGATTTCAGTGGCTAATATATTCTGTCATAGTTATGGCTTTATCTAGGATCTAAGAATAAAATACAAATGGCTCAGAGAGAAAAGAGAATGATTACTGGAAGCATTCTACTCCTTTTATTTGCATTTTTTTAGACCAAGAGATAGAACACAGAAAAGATATTTATTTTACATTTTACAAAAAACTATACATTTCTCCACCTGCAGGGCATTATGATAATTCATCTTAAGCTTGAATGGGGAATGAAATGAAAATGTTTCTAGCTGCTGTTTTCTTTTCACTTTACAAGTGACAATAATTGATCTTCATTTTTTTAAAAATAACTTTTATGCAGAACATGTTAGAATTTGTAAAGTGTTTTGACAACTTTAATTCTGCTTAATTTTCACAACAAACAAGACAAAGTCATAGGAACATTAAGATTCACAGAATCCAGGTCCTCATGACCAGCGCACTTCACTATACTAAACTCTCCCACGCCCCTGGCGGGAAACCGGGTCACCATAACAGCCCTAATGGGCTCGCCTTCCATCAGTAAGTCTTCACAATTCTTTTAAACTTTTGGTGAGATTCTCTAAACAGATACCACTCAATATTTTTAACAATTTTGTGTCTCTGATATCAAGAAAGTGTTGGCTTGCCATTATTTATTATTAGTTAATAAATTTTACGTCACTTCTACCTTGAGTTTTCAAATATTTATTTGTGCATATTCAATTGAAACCTATGGAACTTTATTTAATTTATCATATAAATCAATTGAGAAATCAAATTTTTAAATAAAATATTATACAAGGTGGGAAAGGATCAGGCAATGAGGAAGAAACAAAATAATACAAGGTCTGTCCAGAAAGTGACCAGTCATGCGAATATGAAAAATAGAGACATTTATTTTAGAAGATACAGGATACAAGAAACACTGCGTGTAGGAAAATGACACCTCAGTTCCCTTCAAAGTAGGCACCTCAGGACCTCACACAGTTCTTATCTCCATCAGCTGTCCTGTCATAATTTTCCTGAATTTCAACAGTCTAAAATCTCTTTCCTTTCAAAGGTGATTTTAGTTTTGGGAAAAGCCAGAAGTTACAGGGTGCTAAATCTGGGTTGTAGGTGGGCTGAATCACCTGGGCGATTTGATGTTTTACCAAAAAAACTCTGCACAAGATGTGATGCATGAGCAGGCACATTGTCATGATGAAGTTGACAATCACAAGCTGCCCATAGCTGTGGCCTTCTGAATCATCTGGATAATTTCTGCAGAGGAATGTTTAAGCTTACAGAAAATTCGATGCAGATTTTTGCCCTACTTGCTCAGTCATTTTGAATGTGATAGCCACAGAGTATACATGCTCATTCAATGTCCTCTTTCACCCCCATTGATTAGTAAAGTGAAGTCATCATTGTTCACACATGTGCATTCTAGTCCACTCTCCTTGGGTGTCAGTTTACATCAATGTCACACAAACCATTCTTGTTACATCAACAATGGTTGAACTTTTTCTGGACAGACCGTATATTCTTACATGATTATTTATAAGGCTTACTTTCTCCATTTATGACTTTTATAATATCATTTTCCCAAAAAGGGCTTCATTTGCTACTCAAAATAACCTAGTCCCACAGATCTCCCCACCCCAATGAGTCACACATTATATACTCATCCCTGTTTAATTTTTCTTTAGGGCAATTTTCATAACTTACATTTTAATAGTGCTTATTTGTTTAATGTGTATGTGTTAGAATGTTATTTCAATGAGTTCCCGTAAGACTATCAGCTGATTTCTCAAAAGAAATCTTACAGGCAAGAAGGAGCTGGAAAGAAGTATTCAAAGTCATGAAGGCAAGGACATACAGCTAAGATTACTCTATCCAGCAAAGCTACCATTTAGAATGGAGAGGCAGATAAAGTGCTTCCCAGGTAAGTTAAAGGAGTTCATCATCACCATGCCCTTATTATATGAAATGTTAAAGGGACTTATCTAAGAAAAAGAAGATGATCAAAACTATAAACAGTAAAATGACAACAAGCTCATGACTATCAACAACTGAACTTCAAAAAAACCAAACAACTAGACAGGAACAGAATCACAGAAATGGAGATCAAATGGAGTGTTATCATTAGAGAGAGGGAGCGGGGAGAATGGGGGGAAAGGTACAGGGAATGAGAAGCATAAATAGTAGGTACAAAATAGAAAGGGGGAGGTCAAGAATAGTATAGGAAATGGAGAAGCCAAAGAACTTAACGTACAACCCATGGACATGAACTAAGGGGTGGGGAATGCTTGTGGAAGGGTTGGGTGCAGGGCAGAGGGGAATAAAGGAGCAAAAAAATGGGACAACTGTGATAGCATAATCAATAAAATATATTTAAAAATAAACAATGTTATTTCAATGAAATCAACCATTTTGCCCTAGTTCTCAATAATGTGAAACACATGTTACTAATAACTAATACTTAAAGAATGTTCACTGCATTATTTATTTATGTAATTTTGTACAAAATAGATACTACTAGCTTCTTCATTTCAGGTTGAGAAACCTGGGGCATGAAGAGGTTAACATTTTCTGTAAGTTCATACAACTGGACCCAGAAGAGCTAGGATCTGATCTTACAGTGTGGCCCCAAAGTCTGTGCCTTAACAGCTGTGTTGCAGACCTTGACTTGAATTCATTTTTAATAAATAAAATTTTATTATCAATTAAGTATTGAGCATGAAGCATAAAAACTTTATTGAAAAATATGTCTGACTATCTTTCTCCATAGCCTTAGCCAAAGAAGGCTCCAAAGCCTTAACCTATTAATTTGGAAACTGAAAAGAGATGGGAGTTAATTCAGATCCTTGGTTTCAAATTCTTCTACAGCAGCTGGTTAAGAAACTTTATAATTGGGGAGAGGATGCGTTTCTTTATATACTTGCTTAATCTTTTGGAAAATAAGAATTACTAATAGTCAACTTGCTAATTATTACTTTCCATGATAAAAGTCCAAGCACTTACATTTCAAAACTGGACAGACTATCTTCTAGGTCTCAGTCAGCATTCTACTACCATTCTGGGTGGAAACTGAGATTTTGCCTTAAGTCATAGTTTTTCTTTAGTTAACAAGGTAAGTTTTCATAGTAGAACTATAATTGGCACCCAAAGACTTGGAGATGAGTTTTCTTCCCTTCTTCTGGTTTTCATGGTTTAGTAATAATAGGTGTATGATGTATGTGCTAAATAGGCACATGTTTAAAATTAAAAAATAACACAGTTATAAGTCATTATAAGAAATGTGATGATTCCTGCTTTCCCCTCTAACCTGATGAAATTTTAACACATACTCAGGCTTCTTATTGGCCATCTAAGCTTTAGGGTGAGTCTATGATTTTAGGTAAAAGTTCTAAAAGTTGCGTAAGCTAATTTCTAAAGTTGCTTTTTTGCTCTTCCTTACCCCTCTAAGCCATAGTCTGTGTGGTGCACTTTTCTAGGCTTCAGCTTGGATCTGCATGCAGGCTAGATCAAGATAAAAATGAACTGTAAAATCTTTGAGAGGCAGGACTACCTAGATTTTTATTTACTCAATTTATAGCTTTCACCCAAAGGAAGGCCTTAAGGACTGAAGTAATATAAAACATTTATTTTTAATAAAAACAAACATAATATGCCAGTGACTTCCAGCATGTCTTACTCTACCCATTATCTCAGTAACAAGGATTCCTAATCTTGATGTTTTACTATTTGGAGTGTTCAGTCTATAGATACTCTAATGCAGTCGAAAGTAAAAATGATGGCTTAATATTTAATATGGGATTATTTATATATTTTATAACAAAGTACCTACTTCCATGACTCAAGATAAAGGGCAAATTAAACATTTATTTTCAGTATAAAATCATATGGACTCAATTTGTACTACATTTTACAAGAAACAATACAACTGTGTGTCAAGCTATACACAAGGCAAAAAAGCAAATATTTGCCAAGTTATAAGCATAGTTTTCACATTCAAACAAGTACTTTAATGTAATTCTTAATAAAATGGCTGAATAGCATCTGGTTCCGTGCATGACATTTTTCATAGGACTTAAACATACATTTTTGAATTGAATTGGCTGAAAACAAAATACAGAAATATTTGTTTTAAATGATAGTTTATTTCTTGTCACTGAAAGAAGGAACTCATAATCTAGAGCAAACTTCTAATGCTTTCCTCTTTAATTTACACAAAATCATCTGGTAGAATTAGTGCAAGCACTCCAAAAAAGAAAATGTAATGCAAGAGTAAAAAGCAAAAATTTTAAAAATATTTTAATATATTTAAGTTTGCCTTATTTTAATTCAACTCAGCACTTAAAGTTATTACTGAGTGTAATTCATTCTTGAGCTTGTGCAAGATTTAAAGACAAAGTTACTGCTTAGAGAGAAGGCCTCAGAAATCCAAATTACCTTCTTGAAAGAAAGCCACATCCTTTATTCTGACCCCAGTAAAAATTGTCATATAGGTGATGGGCATGGATTCAGAAATCTCATCTTCAGTAACAAAAGCCTAGACCAGAAATCCATACGCTTCCAACTACCATCTTAGTACAAGTAAAAGACGATAGTCCCTGAAACCTCTTCTGTAAGAAATTACTAAACTTCTACATTGTTTTCATGCTACTTGTGATTTTTTTTTTTTGTTTTCCCACAGTAATTATAAGGACACCCTTAATAAGTACTAATAGAAAACATTTTCGAGCATTTGACTACATGTTGGGCACTGATCTATGAGGGACATTAGGTTCAGTCCTCATAAAAAGAATATAAGAACATTTAATATAGTACAGGCTAATTTTCAAAGAGGAGGGATTAGGAAAAAATCACCAGCTGCTGTTCAATGTTGGTGATCCTTCCTTGGATCACTTCTGACTCCATGACCCCACACATTTCTCACTTGGTTTAATATATTCCTGATGCTCACATATTAGTTCCTAACCAGAAATAAATGCACAACAGTGCTGTCCAAAGATGAACATCTCACAGTAGTATTAATATTATGTCCTGTAAAGTTAATAAATTCTTTGTAACAAGGCAGGAGAAGAGAGAATGAGAGAGAGAGAGAGAGAGAGAGAGATTGATTAATATTTGGTAAGACATTGATTTGGATTTAATATAAATAGACCAGTAGGTTACCTCTTTGACATGATATAAACTTCTATAAGGCTTTATTACAAATATGCCTTCCTTACTACTTGAATTTCCTCCATTCACAATTCACCCATTTGATTATGAAAAGCTTTTCCACTCTAAAAGTTTTCTTCTAAAATTCCCCTAAATCCTTGCATATTATTAGCTGGGGACAAGTCCTGGCATAATAGGAAACTATTGTCTGCAATAGAAGGCTACTTTCTACAGAGACTGGAGGGTCTTTTAAACAAGATTTTCAGGGATAAATACTGAAAATGGACAAATAGTACCATATTTTGGTTGGGGCTACTTTGGTTTTTGAATCTTCTGTAAAAATCTGACTATCTCAAGAACTTCTAGATAAAGTAATAAACACATTGAGAATTTTTTTCCATGCAGGGTCAAAATTATTTTTCTCAGAGTTTATCTAGTTAAAGCCATTTGTCCTTGGATTTCTTCTATCATGTAGAAGCTATTAAGTACCTTCACGTGTGTGTGTGTGTGTGTTCTCCTCAGTGAAACTACAAGGCAGGAAACATTGATATTTTTTGCCTGAAAGGCTGCTATGCTCTCAATAGAAATATCTTGCCATTTGTTATGAAATCTGACCTCTGTGGTATTGTTGCCAGTGGAAATGGGTCCTTTCATGGAATCACAAGAAAAGCATTTCCAGGGTCCCATGCTTGGGAAGTTGAGATGTTGTGGTAAGATGTATTGTTGTGGTAAGATTGTATCAAATACAAGATTGCTCCCAGGTTCCTGACGTCTCTTCTCTGTCCATCTCTGTGGAAGAAGTCCAGTCTTGTTTTTATCAAGCCCAAAAGAAAGGCCAGAGTCCAGAAAATCTGTGCCATTGGTTCAGTCCACTTCAGTCTCTGTTACCATCTAGCCAGCTTAGCCTCTGACTCCAGCTGTGCTCCCGCTGCTGCTGCCTTGCTGTATACAATATCCAGGCTCACGCTTGGAGCCTGCTTGGAACCCATATGGATGCTGGGCCAGCACTTGGAGCTCGCTCTGCTTCTAGACCCGCAAGGCTGCTACACGGCTACAAATTACTGGGCATACGCAAGTTACTGAGTGAGTGAGAGGCCTTTGTTAGGCTTAGATCATAGTACTTTAGGCTTGAAAAGGAGCCGGCCCCTTTTCAATAAATTTCACAATCCTTTGCAAGCTTGTTTTGGACCCTCCCCCAAGCCAATCCATTTCCTAGATCTTTCGGGTTCTGTGTTTTTATACAATCCAATCCTTTTCCCCAGGCTAAGCTCCTCCCCTTTAGGTCACCATTTTAGCTTCTACTGCACATGCCTCAAAGTTCTACTGTGCAATCTGGTTTCCACTGCACGTGTACTCACGTCCCCCTCTACCAACTTGTTTTCTACTGCACACGCCTCAGCAAAAGGATCTCCCCTCCTCCATCTTAGTTTCTACTGTGCGTCTGCTAAACCAAGGAACTCCCACCTGCTCCCTCATCAGTAATCCCCGCTGGCTGTTCCCTGGGGCAACTCTTCCTGCCCCCATTTGGGGGATGCCTGGAGGTTAAGCCCTGAGGGCAGAGGATGCAGCGGTCTCCTGGGGAGTCTATGAATGCTGTACTTCCTAGTGAAGCAGGCTAATGTCCTATTCAGCTCCCTAGTAGATTAGGCTTCATATCTGATCCCCTTTGCTCCCTTCCTTTATTGCTACTATCTACCTATGGTAACAGTATGGCAATGAAACTGCTAAAGAGCAATGTGATATCTTGGGGAAAAAACACCAACAACCAAAACACCAATTATAACCAAAGTTGATGAAGGTCATTCTGTCCTACATTTCTATTGTACTATTTTCTGTGACCAATAGAAAAATTAAAAATATATATTTTTGTCTATTTTCTGAGAAACAATTACTCTGGAGGAGACCTCTTAGTGTAGCAGAGCAAAGCAGTGAGCCTATGTCTACACAGAGTGGGAGAGCTAAGGAGCTTTGCAAAATTAAGATGGGTAAGATCCCAGAAAAAAGCTTCAATTGATTTAAAGTTCTGTCCAAGGACTTGGGCTTAATCAAAGCATGGCTGACCTATCACACCAGCATCCATACAGAGCAAAGAAGTGAGAACAGGCTGAGGGATGAGTTGGAAGTAAAAGAGTCAGAAGGGCCTTGTGACTGTAAGCCTCTAGAAATCACAAACAGGAGAGTGGCCCCACCCACTTTATTCAAGTGTCATAAGAGGACTTCAAGTGATTTGTGGGTTACCACTCTAAAAGAATCATGAACATTTAAATCATTCTGGAAAGTTTTAACTTATTTGGGATATCGGTGCCTTATTGATATCCTATTTTACACATTTCATCCTACTTTCTGCTTTACATGCACCCCCTTTTCTTGGAATCTCATACTGCACGTCAAAATGCAAGTGAGCCTGTGGCTCATCTCCATTTAACAAAGGTAACTTCTCAACTCTACTCCCAACTCACATGAGTCTCACATATTTTGAGACTCACTGCAATGGCAAGTGACAAAACTGAAGAATTTTCTGGAATATGGTTAGCATAACTACAAATCTCTAATTATTATGTCTAAAATGGATGTCAATAAATGTTACCCGCTGATAGACAGCAAGCATTATGCCTTATTAAAAACATATGAATTAAATGAATCCTAAAATTGTTCACATTTTACAGCATTTTTTAATGTTTATTACATTGTTTGGTAGATATTTTAAAAGTGAATATTAAATGTTCATTGTAATATTCTGGCACTCATTGTGAAGATCTGGCATTGGCTTTTGTATTTTCTAGAAAGAAAAGAGAATACATTTTTTAGGCAACTCAAAGAAAACACGTACAAAATCATAACAAGTAGACTTATTAAAAGAAACTCAATGGTCAAAAGACAAAGATTTTCAAATTATCTTATCAACCTCACAAAAGGACAAAACATGACAGGTGAGCTATTTTACTGTTTTACAGAATATTTTTCTACATTCTCACTCTCATATTATGATTTTTTATAACTGATAAAATGCAGAGGTATATATCTTTAGTGCTAAATTTAAGAACCTTAGTCAACTTTGATAAAATAGACTGAGTAGTTATGAGACTTAAAAAAATTTTAAAACAAAATAGTTTTCTGTTTTCTTGGTCTAAGTTCTCTTAGGGTGGGTACCTCATGTTAAATCATAGATAAGTTAGGGAACAACCGCCACACCCTGTTTTACAACATTGTGAGTTTAAAATGAAAATGCTGTTCAGCATCTCCCAGTGAACAGATTAACTCCCCATAGATAAATTAAGCATTTGAGATAATGCATCAACTATATAAGGTCATATTTTATTTAATGTATATAACATCAGTGCAGCAAGTTGTACCCTCGGGTTTCCCCAGTTCTCTGAGGCACATGCATTAATATCAGAGTATATGCAATGGAGTCAAAGTAAAACTATCACATAAATATTTATTTAGGACAATTTAATTTCTTTTTTAAAGAGGCAAAAATGAAGTCTTAATGCTGATAAAGTGGGGAAAAGTATAAGATCAACTAAGTCAATGTTTGAAGAGGAAGGGTGAATACCAACTACCAATTTGCTAATCAGCTCTCATCAATGTCCAAGATGACTGCCTTTCATTGAGGATGCTTTGCAGTCTCTGTTTATTAGATTTCAGATGGTTTACTAAAACTGCCAACAAGAGGACTAATTGATGCCAATTACAGGGTCTTTCTCAGAGGAATTGGAATGAGTCCACACATGCATTTCACACACTTGACTCATCTGCCCTCAATTTAATAATGACGATTAGCCACCTTTATACCACTTTAGTTAAAAATACAATCCCTGATTTGTCTTTTATGATATCTGATATGAAGTTAAATCAAGATATTATTACTATGCTGATATAACTGATTTCCCAGAACTCAGATTTAACTCTCAGTTTTCCCAATATTACAACTCCGTAGGAATGCAAAATTAAATTTTACAAGAAACAATAATCTAATTTTAAAGCATTATTAAAATGCCACTCTTGACAAATATTTTTAAGAAAATACAAAAATAGCACAAGCTGTGCTACTATAGCATACATGTCTGAATTGATAATGTAAAAAGCACATTTTAGTCTAATTCTGAAAAGCAGTTATTATTTATGATGTCACTATTTTAATGTAAATAACTGATCATATCCCCAGAAGTTAATGTTCTCTTTCCCCAAGCCCTAGCGAATTAGTCATCCCTATTTAAAAACAACTATACATCTATACAGCATCACAGTGTTTTTATTCTTCTAGGTGAAGAAGAAAATTCTTAGATTGCAAAGAGAATGTCTCTCTTTCACATATTCTTAATAAAAAATGTGGTAGGATTGTGCCTTAAAATGTAGTAGGAGAACAGAGGATAAATCTACCATTTATTGTATTCAACTATATGCCAGCCATTGCCCTGCATATTTTATAGGCATTGTCCAATTTAATCCTCAGAGCAACTTTATGTTGTAGATATGAGGATCCATTCTCAAGAATGAGGAAATGGAAATGAATTCTCTGATGACACCATTATGGGAGGAAGAATGTAAAAAAGAACAGAGGCCTAGAAGTAATGACATGTAGCAACTATACAGTTTAAATGGTGAATATTCATTGCTTTGAATGCAAACATTTTATATGAGTTCAAGAAGTAGTACGGGGGGGACCCAAAAATGGAATTGATTTATAAAAATTTGTGTATTTATTATTTTAGGTTGAAACTTTATAAGAATTTATAAGAAACATAATTTGTAGGTACAACATAGACAGGGGAAGGTTAAGAATAGTATAGGATATGTAGAGGCCAAGGAACTTATATGTACAACCCATGGACATGAACTAAGGTAGGTGAATGCTGGTGGGAGGGGGGTGCTGGGTGGAGGGGAATAAAGGAGAAAAGTGGGGCAACTGTAAGAGCATAATCAATAAAATATACTTTAAATCTTTTTTTAAAAAAGAGTCTTCAAAAATATTCACTGAGGCCAAATGCAGCCTCTCATAACAATGCCAGCTGGTACCTAGGACACTCACCTGGCAGGGGAAAGCCTGTACTACAAGGGGTCCACCCTCCAGAAGATAATTCTGGTGTTTTGGGATCCCCCCTCCTATACATGCTTAAGAAAATTTAATAATTGGACTTTATTTTTTTTACTAAAAATGTTTGAAGAAACTCAATCTACTTATTTTGTTTCTATATACAGTGTAAAATTTCAATACAAAGATTGTTAGAATTTCTCATTTAAAATATTATATATTTAAATCCATTATTTTATCATCACTTGAACCCCTATTTGAAAACACAGCATATAGGACCAAAGTTGGGGCGGGGAGAAGCCAGAGTCTAAATTCCAAACACTTACAAGAAGAGAGGACTCATCTCAGCCTGGACTAATTATACTTGATCTACTAACCATAACATTATATGAACTCTTTTATAACATAAAACATCACAGAATCTAAAACTTCTGTATTAGTAAACTGTAATCCATCATTTTAAGAGGCATTAAAGGATTAATAGCTAACATTTCTTTGGCATTTTCTTTTTTAAATTCTCACCGAAGGATATGTTTCTTGATTTTAGAGAGGGAGAGAGGGAGAGAGTGAGAGAGAGATCAATGTGAGAGAATCGACGAACTGGTTGCCTCCCAAATGCACCCCAACGAGGATGGAACCCACAACCCTTTCTAGTGCCTGGGATGACGCTCCAGCCACATGAACCACCCAGCCAGGTCTTAACATTTGTTTTTTTAAATTCACTTCAAATTATTATTCATACTAATAAACACCCTAATAGGTATTGCCCTTTTACATGTCTCTAAAATAGTTTTTTTTTAATAATTTAGATTGAGATGTTATGAATATCCTGGCAGAGCTCTATGGTATTGTATGTAGGGGATTTAGGTAAATTTAAATTGATGTTGTTCTACATGCCTCATCTTTTCAAAAATAGCTCAAAATATATTAATAAAACAGGTATGTTTATAGCATCCACCTGGTTCCTAAAAGAAAGTTAGTAGATAAACAAAATGAGAAAAAATATCAAAGGTACCTAGGAAGAATAACTGTTCACCTATCTTGTGCCAAAACACTACAAAATTAAACTGATGGTTTTAAATTGATTAAATTATTATAAAAAGAGATAAACTCTATTTTTGAAAACTTAAATCAGTCATTGCTTTATTTGTGAATTTACCTGCTACATCAGTTTTATAAATTTAAATTTGTCACAACAACACAGAAATAGAAAATAAAGAACAATATACTAAGAAATTCATCTTTGACTTTAATTCAATTTTACTGGCTTCATTCACAGAAATATTTAATCTACTCTGCTCTCTTCTTACTAGTTGCAGATTGTGTTTATCCCTTTGACCATCTTGCTATTAATCTCCAGTTTACTGGAAAAAAATCCCTTTGACCTAAGAATCCTGGCACAGTAGACTAAATGTAATGGTGCCAAAAATACAAGATTTACTTAACAAGGGGCCTAACAAAATCTGATAAACTGTTCTAAGAATTTCAGAATAATATTTGTATTAATTAAGATAAAATACAGAATCACTTACAAAGGGATTTCAAGAGCTATGTTAATGAAGCCATAAAAATTGTTGATGTCTCCACAGATTTGAAAAATAATGTTAGGATACAGAGGAGGAAATTTTGTTGTTATTGATGTTATTTAATGTCACCAACAATGTTTGGCAAGTGAATCAAGTAAATAAGTAAATAATGTACAAGTAACTGAATGCAGGTTACACTTTGCATGGAACAAGCATTTAGTTATAATGAAAGCTTTTTAAAATTTTGAAAATTATATCTTAATAAAATGATTTTATTCTAAGCTTATTTTCTGAAAGAGAATACCCACCAGACATTGTACATTGAATCTTAGAAGCTGTTTTTTTAATGTTACAAAATGTCTTTAGAGGAAGGAGCCCTAACATGTTGGGATCTCATTTTAGATGTGTAATTTATACACTGGGAATTTGGCATAAAGAAAAAGATTTCAGTGTTGTAGTTGAACATCATTTTGAATGTCAAAAAATCCTCAGAGGACTTGGTAACAAGAGCTACTCAGTGCAAAATATTCCATGCACTGTGATATACTGAGAACTGTTCACTAATGGGAAGCAGAAAACAGTAAGAAATGAATGTAGGTGCTTAGAACATTTGCTGGAATTGCCATAAGTATAAAGGGAAATTTTGATCCATATGTTATGGGAAAGAATAAGGTGCTTGTCTAAAATACATTTCCATTGGAATTAACTTAAATACCCACCTACTCTGGAATTGCTATCTGGCATCTACGTGTTTCAACAGAGTGTCTTACTTTTAAGCAACCTCGCATGAGATCAACATCTGTGCCAATAAATATCTGAGACCTGAAATAATCATTTTTAGCTCACCAAATCAATAAACAACATTATTAGTTCAAAATGAGAGAATAAAATATATGATTGTATGATAAACTGTATGGATTTGTAAGCTTTTCATAATTTAAATATTATAAATAAGAATGAATTAAGTGATTATTGAATGCATTTATTACAAATTGGGCAGATTAATTAATCTTAGGAAATACTTCCAACATCAATATTCAGCACATGTAAATCTTCTAATTTATAAATATATTTAATATATACAAATATATTTGTAGCAAAATACATTTTTTCTGTAACATTATTGTGAAAACTCACATCCTCTTCCCATAAAAATTATTTATTAAAGTACATTTTATGTACTTGATATATTTGGTAATGCTTTAAGTGGAAGTAACTATGAGCCTTTTCTTATAATTTAGAGAAGAAAATTCCAAATCAAAGGAGAAAAAAATTTTTGATTGAATAAAATAAGGAAAGTTAATGTATGGAATATTGAAACTTTAGAACAAATCTCAGTGAGTAAATTGCAATAAAATATAAACTATAGGACGTTTCTACTGATCAATTATGGTAATATATAAAATATATTTAATGCATCTGATGACTCATACATAAAAAGCAACTACAATTGAGTATCTACTGCAGAATATAGAAGCACTAGGTTAAGCATTATGAATACACTTAATCCTCACAACATAACATATCTACAGTTAAATTTATTTTAGAGAAATAGAAAACAAGTTGCAGAAATGATGAAACAACATGGTATTGGTTACTTAGGAAGCACTGAAGCAGTTTTTAACCAATACTCTCTGACATCCAATTCCCCTGTTCTTTTTATACCATGCCAGTTCTTACAATTACTTATTACACTAATATTTGTGGTTTGTCTAGTGTGAATCAGTCATGGTATTAGGCTCTAGGTACTATGCTAGGTGCTAGGAGATAAGGAGGCAGAATGTGTGAAAAAAAAGTATGCCCCTTGCCATCAGAGAAACTTGAATTGAAATTCAAGTTCTGCTGCTTCACCATCCTACCCCACCACCCACTGTAAGACCATGAACTAATTATGTAACTTCTCAGACACTTAGTTTCTTCTTTAGAAAATGGGAATAACAGTAGGATCTACTTCATAGCATTGTTATAAAAATTAATTGTTGAGCATTAGGTACTTAGCACAATGCCAGGGCATGGCATATGCATGCAAAATTGGTGTGTGTTATTATTGGTAACTCATAGAGTTGTTTTGAAGATTAAAGTTGGAATTATCAAATTCTTGGCACACAAAGAATGTTAGTTTTAATCTTTCCGATTCTACTAGAAAAAGACATAATACATATTATTGGATTAAATGATTCTGATTTTTTATTGCACTGAAACCTACAGATGCCTAACAAGAAATTATAGAATCCCATTGACATCAATGGATAGATTTTTTCCAGACAGAAAATAAACAAGGAAACAGTGGCCTTAAATGATACATTAGATCAGATGCATTTAGTTAATATTTTCAGAGCATTTCACCCCAAAGCAGCAGAATGTACATTATTCCAAGTGCATAAGGAATATTTTCTAGGGTAGACCACATATTAGGACACAAAACAAGTCCCAATAAATAAGAAGATTGAAATCATATCAAGTATCTTTTCTGGCTGTAAGACTATAAAATTAGAAATCAATCACAAGAAAAAATCTTAAGAACATAAAACAGCATGGAGAATAAATAACATGTTACTAAACAATGAATAGGTTAACAATGAGATCAAGGAAGAAATCAGAAGATATCTTGAAACAAATGAAAATGAGAACCCAAAATCTATGGGATGCAGCAAAAGCAGTTCTAAGAAGGAAATTCATAATATTACAGGCCTATCTCAAAATATAGGTCAAGTACTTAACTTACTTTATACTTAACTTTATACGTAAAGAAGCTAGAATAAGAACAACAAACAAAGCCCAAAGCAAGTAGAAGAAAGATCAGAGCAGAAATAAATGAAAGAGTCTTAAAGAACAAATACAAGAGATCAATGAAGTGAAGAGCTCATTCTTTCCATAGAGAATCAAGATGAACAAACCAGACTCATCAAGAAAAAGGAAGAGGACTTAAATAAATAATATCAGAAATGAGAGAGGAGAAGTAACAACCGACACCAAAGAAATACAAAGGATTGTAAGAAAATATTACGAACTACTATGTGCCAACAAATTGGACAGACTGAATGAAATGGATAAATTCCTAGAAACTCGCAGTCTTCTAAAACTGCATTAGGAAGAATCAGAAAATCTGAATCGACATATTATAACAAATGAAATTGATGCAATCATCAAAAAACTTTCAACAAACATTCAAAGAACTAACATCTATCCTTTTCAAACTATTTCAAAAACTTCAAGATGCTAGAAGACTCCCAAGCTCATTTTTTGCTGCTAGTATTATCCTAATTTCAAAATCAGGTCAAAGTACTACAAAGAAAGAAAATTATAGGCCAATGTCTCTCCTCAATATAGATGCTAAAATTTTTAATAAACTATTAGCAAACCAGATCCATCAGTACATTGAAAAGATCATATACCATGATCAACTTGGATTCATTCCAGGGATGCAAGTTTGGTACACGATCTACAAATCAATAACATGATACATCACATAAACAAAATGAAAGATTAAAAAACATATAATTATATCAATAGATGCAGAAAAAATATTTGATAAAATCCAGCACCATTTACGATAAAAACTCTCAGCAAAGTGGAAATAGAAGGATCACACCACAATATAGTAAAGGCCATATGTGACAAACCTACAGCCAACATTATACTCAATGGGCAAAAACTCAGTATTTCCCTTAAGATTAGGAACAAAACAGGGATGTCTGCTTACCTCTCTTATTCAACATAGTAGTGGAAGTCCTAACCGTAGCAATAAGACAAAAAGAAGTAATAAAAGCAATCAAATTGGAAAGGAAGAATAAAATTGTCAATATTTGTAGATGACATCCTACCATACATAGAGAACCTAAAGATTCTTCCCTCTCCCCAAAAATAAGCATTGCAACTTATAGATGGGTTCACCAAAGCAGCGGAATATAAAATAAATATCCAGATTAGTTGCCTTTTTATACACCAATAATAAACTATCAGAAAAGGAAACTAATAATCCCATTCACAATTGCATCAAAAATATGAAATACCTAGAAATATATTTAACCAGGTAAAATTTAACCAATGTAAATGACCTGTATTTAACCAGTGTAAATGACCTGTATTCAGAAAATTATATGACAATGAAGAAAGAAATTAAAGATGCAAATAAGTAGATGCATATACTGTGTTCATGGATAGGAAGAATTGACATCATTAAACTGTCTGTACTATCCATAGCAATCTATAGATTCAACGCAATTCTTATCAAGATATCAATGGCATATTTCACAGAACTAGGAAAAATATTCCAAAAATTTATATAGAACCACAGAACACCCCAAATGACAACAGTAATCTTAAGAGAGAAAAAAAAAGTTAGAGAAAACAGTCTACTTGGTATCAACTTATAATACAAGGCCATAGTAATCAAAATACCATGATACTGGCATAAAAACAGACATGTAGATAAATGGAACAGAACAGAGAGCCCAGAAATAAACCCAAACCATTATGGTCAATTAGTATTTGACAAAGGAGGTAAGAATATACAATAGAGTAAAGATAGTCTATTTAATCAATGATGTTGGGAAAATTGGAGAGTTTGTACAAAATAATGAAACTAGACCACTTTCTTACATAAGAATAAACACAAATTGGATTAAGGATTTAAATGTTAGATACAAAATCATAAGACTTTTAGAAAAAAACACAGGCAGTAAATTCTTGGACATTTCTCATAGCAACATTTTTCTGATATATCTCCTCAGAAAAGGAAAAAAAAAGAAAAAGAAATGATATTAAATCAAACTAAAAATATTTGCACAGCAATGGAAACCATCAACAAAATGAAAAACAACCCACTAAATGGAGAAACCTATTCACCAGTAGTACATCTGATAAAGGCTTACTATCAAATATTTATAAAACTCAACACCAAAAAATAAGCAAACCAATTAAAAATGAGAAAAGTACTTTAATACGCATTTCTCCAAAAGGGACATACAGATGGTCAATAAACATATGAAAAGATATTCAACATGACTAACCATCAAAGAAATGCAAATTAAAACCACAATGGGATATCACCTCACATCCACACCAGGTAGAATGGCTATCTTCAACAAATCAACAAACAACAAATATTGGTAAGGATGTGGAGAAAAGAGAGCTTCGTGCACTGATGGAGGGAATGCAAGTTGGTACAGCCACTGTCAAAAGTAGTATGGATTTACCTCAAAAGATAGAAAAGAAACTGCCTCAAGACCCAGTAATTCCACCTCTGGGTATATACACAAAACATTGATATGAAAGGATATATGTATCCCTATGTTTATTGCAGAATTGTACGCAATAGCCAAGATATGGAAGCCATATAAATGCCCATCAATAGACTAGTGGATAAAAAAGTGCTGGTATATATATACAATGGAATACTACTTGGCCATTAAAAAGAATGAAATCTTACCCTTTGCAACAGCATAGATGAGCTTGGAGATTATTATGTATGTGAAATGAAATAAGCTAGTCAGAAAAGACAAGTACCATATGCTTTTGATTTTATTTATATGGGGATTCTAATGAACAAAATAAACTAACAAAATAGAAACAGTCTCACAGATACAGACAATAGACAGACAGCTGCCAAGGTGGGGGCGGTTTTGAGGGGTTGGATGAAAAGGGCGAAAGGATTAAGAAAAAAACCTCAAACACAGACAACAGTATGGTGATTACCAGAGAGAAAGGGGGGTGGAGGGAGGACAACTGGTGATAGAAGGAGACTGACTTGGGGTGGAGAACACATAATACAATATGCAAATGATGTATTATAGAATTATATACTAGAAACCTATATAATTTTATAACCAATGTCACCCTAATAATTTTTTTTTAATTATAAACATGACATTTAAAACATTATTGGCCAAATTTAAACTGCTTATAAATCCAACCTGGGTTTTGTAGATTATATGAAAATAAATATATATGAAAGCATCATCTAGAAGAGGCCTTTCTACTCATGTAAGGAGAAAAAAATCTTGTATTCTTTGTTTTGCCTCATATGTGAAGACCAGAAAGATTCAGTTAACCTAACTTCAATGAATAATATTTACTGAATGACTCTCTTTTCCAGATAACTGTGTGTGTGTTTCCAAATTGGGCTAATTAAAGAAAAATACATATAAGAGAAGGAAAAGATAAGAAAGAGAGAATAAGATAGGCAAAAGAACAATTTGTCCTTGAGAAAATTTTCTATCTTGACTTTCCAATCAGTAAGCTTGTTCTGGGTGCTAGTAATCCTAGAGTAATAGGATGTCTCTGACAAAAATGTTAGAACTGGGTCTGATTCTGCTTTTGCCAATAAATCAGTGGGGACAAGACTCCTCATTCTGTGGGAACCTTTGTGTGAATAATAGTAATATCTAACATGTATGGAGCACTCACCATCAGGTCAAAATCTTTATATCCATTGAATCATTTGGTCCTCTAAGGGAAGCAGAATTTGCCAACCCAAAGTATACCTTTTGGGATCTTGATTTTTAGCTTAAAAAAAAAAAAATAGGGAGAGTAAGGAACTCCTCCTGTGCTTATAAATAAATAAGATCATGACTTTAAAAAAGTATGTATTTATTGTTAGAGAGAGAGGAAGAGAGAAAGAGAGGGAGAGAAACATTGATGTGAGAGAGAAACATCTATTGGTTGCTTCTCATAGAAGCCCCAATCAGGGACCGAACCTGCAACCCCAGCATGTACTCTGACTGGGAATTGAACTAGCAACCTTTCACTTTGCAGAGTGACACCCAACCAGGTGAGCCACAAGGGTCAGAACTAAACTGGATTTTAAGAAAGAACCTTTGCTTATTACCCTAACTATCTACTCAAATTTAGATAAAGGGTCTGTTCCAGGAATGGAGAGATCATCACAGACAGTGATAGTTTAATACAAACTAGTGAGTAATAGAGAGGAACATAGCAAGGCCTATTTATTGGAAGTCCTTTCAGTGTCCCATTATTAAAGATAGCGCAGTTAATGTGTTTACCAAACATTTGCTTCCCCATCTCCATGTGGAATACCTTCCTGCCCTGTGAAGTCCCAAACCACAACCCTAAATACCTCCCCTCAGGTCCAGAATGGCTTAAAAATCTCAACCACCCAATGCCTAGCTGGATCTCATGACACCTCTCAATGTGCATCCATAAAATAAACTTTGGACACTTTTTCCTGTTAATCTGTCTTACGGGTTTTTAAAAAAAATCTATTTATTTATTTATTTATTCTTTTTTTAATTGTTGTTCAAGTAGAGTTGTCTCCATTTCCCCCCGACCGCAGCCATCCCCACCTCCCACCTCAGATATATAACAAATAACAAAGCCCAGCACCTTTGGCTTTGTCCATGTATCCTTTATACATGTTCCATGACAACCCTCCCCCCTGTCTTATGTTAATTTGATTATTATCCAGCTAGAAGAATTTGGAAGGTGGGGGGAAGTTATATTTTTTGTTCCCCAACACCTCCAAACAATTTAATGGGTACAATTATTTTCTCATATTACAGATTAGGGACCACTGACACTGGAATTTTTTTAATTGAGTCCTAAACAACTTTGTAGTAGAGTACAGATTAAGATCCAGACAGTCTAGTCACAGGCTTGTACTCTCAATCAATACACTCTGTGTAAAAATGAAAGAATGTAGTGGACCCCTTTCCAGCACCAACATTCTCTGAGTTTATGTGGGTATGAAAAATGACAACACAAAATTGACTATCTAAAATGTGGGTTATTATTAGCTCACAATCAACATTCTTCACAAATACAATCTCTGATTTTCAGATGCAATAAGTGGGGAAGAATCTTTAATTATTAAGAACAATTTTCATAGGATTTTTTGTTTGTTTTGTCTTCCTTTCACAGAATAACTCTCAGACTCTTCTCCTAGGAGACATTTTTACTGTGCTGATAGAATTTCATAGAAAATGGTGGCTCCTCCTATAGAGTTTTTGTTCTTTTAATATCTAATGTAACTTTATTGTTATAGATTTAAAGCATTTTATACATGTTTTTGATTTGTTCATTGTTTTTTAGCATCTAGTAATATGTGCAAGTTTGTGAGAATAATACAGTCCCTAATGGTATGGCTTAATATTATCTAAAATACAACATTACACAAAGGGTATATCACACGCGTGTGCGCATGCACACACACACACACACACACACACACACACACACTCTACTGGTAAATGAATCAATCCAGAATTTCAGATGCCGAATTCTGTTGGCCACCCATTGACTATCTCAGTCACATTTCTGGGAAAGAGGGTGACTCCATTCACTTTCATTCTTATATTTAGTTAATTCATGTGAGTGAAACCTGTATTATAAAAGAAAAAGAAAGGGGTGGCCTATTCAGTCTCTCTAGGTGTGTGAAAACCACTTGAAACCAATTCGGTGTCAATAGAATTGTTAATTATCCTGGGGTCACCACATTTGTGAAGCTTTTCAGAGTAAAAGGGAGGTGTGGCTTAGCTCACAGCAGGTCTAAACAGCCCTCTAATTGACAATTTTATACTCAGCAGCTGGGTTGGCTAGAGAGGTTAAATAACATTTACTGTCCTTCCACAGATAAAAATACATGGATGATTATGTTTATCATTCATTCATCTTTGAAACAAATACCTATTGGTTTTACCGCCAAGACCTGGCATCCAGTGGTAAATAAGAGGGAGAGTCTTTGCCTTGAAGTTTATATTCTCTTTTTCTAAGAAAATACCATCATTTTCCAATTTACAAATTATTAATTAAAAGGAGCCAACTGTACAATGTGTAAAAAGATTCTAAGTCTGAAGACTTTCAAAGCGACCGCTTTGTTTCCTATTCTGAATACTGGGAAGGTGAAGGTGCTATCTACTCAAGCTAAAGATTAACAAACTCTTTATAAGGACAACTGCACACCACAAATAAGACGCTGGCTTTACTCAAATGTGCCCCCAGTTCCAAGACTCCCATTACCCTTTGAGGGGACCACACCACACCCTCCTATTACCACTACCTCAAAATCTCATGTGGATTATGTCAGAACCCACACTTTCCAACAGAATCAGTTAACAATTATTTTTGGATATACTTGAAGTACCATTAGTAGTTTTAATGTGCTGTGTAGAAAATCTCCTGAATCAGAAGCCAAAGCCCTGGGTCCTGACTTCTGCTGTTATACTTAACAACTAACATTGGGTATGTTTTAACCTTTTATAACTTTCTTTTCCCTCATTGGTAAAATAACAATAATGCTATCTCTCATCTACTTAACAGTGTTAGTATAACACAAAAAGAAAACTGAATATAAAATTTCTTTGAAAATTAAAGAATAGCTTCTAAATATAGGCATTTAAAAATCACTATACTTTCATTCTGCAAACTTCAATTAATAATACTTATAATCCTTTCACCATAATTGATCAGCTAAAACAGCAGCTTTCAAAGTGTGGTCCAGAGAGCCTTGGCTAGTCCCCATACCATTGAGACAGGGAGTCCATGAGGTCAAACTATTTGATAATAACGCTGCTAAGGTGTTATTTGTCTTTTTTACTCTCTTTTATGAAGGTATAATGGATTTTTTCAGGAGCTGTGGGACAGGTGGTATCACAACATATTAAGTACAGAACCCAATATGATAATCCAGAATAATGTTTCTCATTAAGCCAGATATTAAAGCTTTTCTAAAATATTAAAGAATGCCTCTCATCTCAGGATCTTTTTGTTTTGAAAAGTTTTCAAAACGTTCCTAAATTTTGTTATTTATATTAATATCTAATGAGTTCTAATTGTTTCTTTTGAATTGAGTAATGTCTAATACATATTTTTAAATATCTCAATTTAAATTTCTAGTAAAGTTAATAGTAAAGATAAATACAGACTATACATATGTACACAGGCTTCTGGGGGTCCTCAATATTTTTGAAGAGTGTAAATGGGTCATAAGGTAAAGATGTTTGAAAACTGCCTAAAATAAAAAATGAGAAGAAACTTTATAACTCCTAACCGCCTCATATAAAATGTTGAAATAAACATTGCATTAGAATTTAATAGACATTTGTGAATTGACCTGTGTACTTTACTGGTTATTCTGTACTATGTGTTTCAAACAACTTATTTCAATCCAAAGTATATTAATATAACTTGGTCTTACATAGGGGTCTTCTGGCATATATACATGCATTTAAAAACTACTGGGATGCCTGCAAATAATGGCAGAAGAGTATAAATCAAATGCATGTGCCCATAACTAACTCTATACTACTGCATTACTTAAAATGTGAAGAGCACCAGTATCCCAACACTTTTTCTCTGGTAAAATGCCATATTAGGGGCAAGAAGATCCTGTCAGAGACTTCAAGAAGTTAAAGGTTGCACAATGCGGGTAATCATCCCCTTCCCCTTATGCTCTGGCAGCTTGAGGACATTAGGTCAGCAAACTGGGTACGCATACCTGAGTTGTGAATTCTAAATAATGCAAAGTCACAAAGAGAAATGGGGTGGGTGGTGGCAGAGTCGATAATCCAACTGTGAGCTGGTACGTGTGTGACCTGCAGCAGTGGTACCAACTGTGGTGGCAATAAGGGTCCAGTGATAGCAGGTTTAGTGCCAAAGACTTGACCTTGGCTATGTTGGTCCCAGTAAAAATTCTGAGTCTGGTTCTATAGACTTCCTGTGGATGCTACTAGTTACCTTAGCTCTTTCAAGTTAACTTTTTTCCTGTTTATTTGGCCAGAGCTGTTTTGTTTTGTTGGTGGTGTTTGTTTGTATGTGTATGTGGTTTGCCTCTCAGGATCCTACAATTTCTGGCTGCCCAGTTAGTTAGATTTGGGCATAATATTTCACCTCCTAAAAAAATAAAAGCAGAGAGTTCCAGCCAAGATGGAGGAGTAGGTAGAAACCCTTTACTTCCTCGCACAACCAAAAAGAAGATAACAACCAATCTAAAACCAATAAACAACCAGAAGTGCCAGAAAATGAAACTTCATGGAACTCCAACAACCAAGGAATTAAAGAAACAGTCAACCAGAACAACCAGACCTGTAAGAACCCATGGCGATGTGGCAGACTGTGTGGGCAGAGCTGGGTGAATGGGAAACTGAGACTCAGAACTCACTGTGAACTATGGCGGTTCCTATGGTGGGAGAAACTCCCATTCTTATAGGAGATTTCCTTGCAAAGTGCGCTAGAATCAAGTAGGCGAGTCGTACTGTTCCCTCTCCCACCCCTCCCCTACAGGCAGCACCTCAGCGCAGCAAAGAGGGTTGCCCTGTCCAGGTGAATACCTTAGGCCCCGCCCCCTTACAACTTAACAGGTGTGCCAAGACAAAGAAATAGGGCCCAAATGAAAGAACAGAGCAAAACCTCAGAAAGAGAGCTAACAGATAAAGAGATAGCCAATCTATCTGATGGAGAATTTAAAGCCCTGGTAATCAAAATATTCACAGATCAGATTAAGCTTGGTTGAAAAATGAAAAAACAAATGAAAGATACCCAAAATGAAATAAAGCAAAATATTCATGGGAACAACAGTTACAGGAAGGAAACCAGGAATCAAACAACATTTGGAACAAAAGGAAGACATAAACATCCAACTGAAACAGAATGAAGAAACAAGAATTCAAAAAAAAAAAAAAATGAAGAGAGACTTTGGAACCTCTGGGACAACCTGAGATGTCCCAATATCCGAATTATAGGGGTGCCAGAAGGAGAAGAACAACAGCAAGAAACTGAAAACTTATTTGAACAAATGATGATGGAAAACTTTCCTGATCTGGTGAAGGAAATAGACTTCCAGGAAGTCCAGGAAGCTCAGAGAGTCCCAAAGAAGTTGGACCCAAGGAGGAACACACCAAGGCACATAATCATTAAGTTACTCAAGATTAAAGATAAAGAGAGAATATAAAAGCAGCAAGAAAAAAGGAGACAGTTACCTACAAAGAGTGCCCGTAAGGCTATTAGTTGACTTCTCGAAAGAAACTTTGCAGGCAAGAAGTGGCTGGAAAGAAGCATTTGAAGTCATAAAAGGCAACTGCCTACATCCAAGATTACTCTATCCAGCGAAGCTATCATTTAGAATGGAAGGGCAGATAAAGTGCTTCCCAGATACGGTCAAGTTTAAAGAGTTCATCATCACCAAGCCCTTATTATATGAAATGTTAAAGGGACTTATCCAAGAAAAAGAAGATAAAAAATACAAACAATAAAATGACAACAAACTCACAACTATCAACAAATGAACAAGAAAGAAAGAAAGAAAGAAAGAAAGAAAGAAAGAAAGAAAGAAAGAAAGAAAGAAAGAAAGAAAGAAAGAAAGAAAGAAAGAAAGACAACGGAAACAAAAACTAAGCAAACAATAGAACAGGAGCAGAATCAGAGAAATGGACATCACATGGAGGGATTTCATTGGCGAGGGGAAAGGGAGAAACAGGAGGGAAAAGGTACAAGGAAGAAGAAGCATAATTGGTAGACATAAAATAGATGAGGAGAAGTAAAAAAATGGTATAAGAAATAGAGAACTCAAAGAACTTATACATACAGCCCATGGACACAAACTAAAAGGAGGGTGGAGAATGCTGGAGGGTTAGGGGGTGCAGAGCAAGGGGGATCAAAGGGGAAAACTTGGGAAAGCTATAATAGCATAATCAATAAAATGTACTTAAAAATAATAAAATAAAAACAACAGTAGTATCTTTAGTCTTGATTTAGTCATCTGTATATTGGGAATATTTTGATGAGGAGCAAATGAGGTAATACATGGGAAAAGCCTGGACAATATCTGTGAACTTGCAATGGATTTGAGACATGGTCACAGAAAAGCCTACTTCAGAAGTAAAATTACTCTAGGATTTGTATGAGTGAATACAGAAAGCAGGATATCACCCTTACATTGTTTTAATATTTCTTTTTCTGAGGACACATGTTGAGTTTAACCAAAATAACCAATGACTTTTCTATTAGACTCTGATTCCTTTAATCCACTTATGCTGGCACATCAAATCATCCTTTCTTCTTTCTCACTGCAAATCATTCTAAAATTGTTTCTCAAAGTAGTGCTATTGGTGTTTAGACTATGACAAGCCTTTATCCTGCAGGACTGTCTCAAGCATAGCAGGAATTTATCATCACAGATCCCTGGCTCACTGAATGCCGGCTGCTCTCCAAACTTAGCACAACTCTAAACATACCTAGGGGATAGTTCTGTCCCCAATAGAGAACAATTACAAATCTTGATTGTTCCACAGTACATTAGCACACTAATCTATCTTAAAAATATTTTTTAAATGTTTAGGTAGGAAAAAGAGAACATACTTGTTAAAATTGGTAATGTTCCCAGGCTGAAAATTAGTGTTTGTAGGAACCAAACTGCTGAAACTCATAATGGTCTTATCAAGTTAAAGAGGTTGAGAAATGATTAGCAATTTATTATAATATGTACAACTTTAAAGGCATTGAGGAAAAACATATTCATGATATAGTAGGAGACACTGCAAACAGACAATTTTTTCCCAAACTTAATTAGTATCAGCATTGTCTATGGGCTTATTATAGATATAGGCAATGAACTCTATTTTACAGTGTTTTAAAGTGGAGTACCAGAGAGTGGGCCAGGACATGAATGTTTTATTCCAAGCTATTTTGGTTGTTTTATAACAATTTTCTGCATCCTTCCTAATTTCCTTTTTTAAAATTTAATCTTTATTGTATTTTTCCATTACCATGTGTCCCCTTATATGCCCCACCCCTAGCAATCACCACACTGTTGTCCATGTCCATGAGTCCTTTTTTTCTTTTTGCTCACTCTCTCCACCCTATCGCCTCTCCTCCCACTAGCTGTCATCTGCTCTACATCTATGAGTCTGTCCCCATTTTCCTTGTTAGTTTGGTTTGTTCATTGGATTCCACATATGAGTGAAATTATATGGTATTTGTCCCTCTCTGACTGGCTTATTTCACTTAGCACAATGTTCTCCAGGTCTATCCATACTGTGGCAGAAGGTAAAATTTTCTTTTTTTTTTTTTTTTTTTTTTTTTAGAGTAGAATAGTATTTCATTGTATAAATGTCCCATAGTTGTTTTATCCATTTACCTATTGATGGACACTTGGACTGCTTCTATATCATGGTGATTATAAATAATGCTGCAATTAACATAGAGGTACTTATGTTCTTTCAAACTAGGGTTTTGGGTTCCTTTGATTATATTCCCAGAGGTGGGATCATTGGTTCAAAAGGCAGATTCATTTTTAATTCTTTGAGTTATCTCTATACTGCTTTCCACAGTGGTGAAAAGGGGAACCCTTTTGTACTGTCAGTGGGAATGCAGACTTGAGCATGAGTATTTTTATATCACACTATATTGGTTACAAATGTAGAGTGCTTTAAAGTTAGTGCATTTTGTAGTTTTCACACATACAACATAATAAAAGGGTTCTATATCACACTTTATCAGCACTTACTATGTGACTAGCAATCTGTGACTATGCATTAAGGGTATAGAGATAAGATATAGGACTGAACTCCAAAGGATCACTATTTAGTTTTGGGAAAAAGACATTAAATAATAACTGATGTACAGTAATGTGATAAGAGTTCAAAAGCTAAAAAGAAAGGGTGGGGGGTGGTTAACTTGTAAATACAAAGCAATAACAGGAACTATTTCCAACAGAATTGGATGAAGTTTGAGGATATGAATTAACATGGCAGAGCCCAGAGGAGTTTTGCTCTTTGTAAACAACAAATTTGTGGTACACACTAAGAATAAATGATTGAGCAATTCTAAAAGAATGGCATCTCCATTGGTCAGGAGTTTATAGGTTATATAAATGCACCTGTTATTCATTTGGCTGTTTTGACCAAATTCTTGTGGACAACATATAATTGGGTCTTACTTTTTTAATTCACTATGACATTCTGTTTTTTAATTAGTATGTTTAGACCATTAATTTTAACATGATTGTTGATAAAGTTGCACTAATATCTACCATATTTGTTACTGTTTTCTATTTGTTGTGTTGTTTTTTTTGTTTCTATTTTATTTTTTACTATTTGTCTGCTTTTTGTGGTATTAATTGAGCATTTTGGGAAATCCATTTTCTCTCTTTCTTAGTATATGTTGAAAATTTTTAAAAAATTTTCATTGGTTGCCCTGGAATTTGTAATATACATTTACAACTAATCCAAATCCACTTTCAAATAACACTATACTGCTTCACAAAAAGTGCAAATACCCCATAACAAAATAATAAAATAACAAAATAATCCTAATTCCACTCTCCTGTCTCTTGTTTCATTGCAGTCATTCAACTTTCTTATATTTAAGTTTATATATTTATATAGCCATACATAATCAAGTATTGCTATTATTATTTTAACAAACTGTTATCTGTTACATCAGCTAATAAAAAATATAGCCCTGGCTGGCATGGCTTAGTGGACTGAGTGCAAACCAAAGGGCCACTGGTTTGATTCCCAGCCAGGGCACACACCTGGGTTGTAGGCCAGGTGTGTGGGGCACACAACAGGCAACCACACGCTGATGTTTCTCTCCCTTTTTTCTCCCTCCTTTCCCTTCTCTCTAAAAAAAAATAAATAACATCTTTAAAAAGAATAAAAATATTTTGCATTTATTCCTTCTCTAATACTTTTCCTTTTTAAAATAGATCTGATTTTCTAACATTTTTTTTTCCTCAGTGAAGATCTTTTAACATTTTTTTTTTTTGCAAGGCAGATCTACTGGCAATAAATCTCCTCAATTGTAATTTGTCTACATTTTTCATTTACATTTAAAAAATAATTTCTCAGGATACATAATTTTAGATTAGTTTTTTCTTTCAATACTTTAAATGTTTCACTTCATTCTCTTCTTGCTTACATGGTTTCTGATGAGAAGTCTGATGTGAATATTATTTTTTATTCCTGTAGAGGTAAGGTATTTCTCAATTCTAGCTTCTTTCAAGAAAAAAAAAAAAAAGCTTTTTTTCTTAATTATTTCTTTAAAGATTTTATTTATTTATTTTTAGAGAGAGGAAAATGAGGAAGAAAATGAGGAACAGGAACCAATATGAGAGAGAAACATCAATCGTTATCATTTGTTTTTTTGAAATTTGAATGGTATGCCCAGGAACAGGATGTTTGTCGTTTCTTTTTCTATTTCTCTTTTTCTTGGTATCCTCTGAATCACGTGGATGTGTGGTTTAGTGTCTGCCATGACATTAGTTTGGGGAAATCTCAGTCATTGCTGCTTTGAATATTCCTCCATTCTTTTCTCCTTTTCTTTTCCCTCTAGTATTCATATTATTCATATGTATTAATCAAGGCTTCCCAGGGAAAAAGAACCACTAAGATAGATAGATAGATACATACATACATACTTACATACAAAAAGATTTATTATGAGGAATTGACTCATGTGATTATGGAGGCTGAGAAGTTACATGATTTTCTATATGTAAAATGGAGATCCAAGAAAGCTAATGGTGTACAGTTCAGTCTGAGCGTGAAAGCCTGAGAACCAGGGGTGCTGATGGTTCACGTCTCATTCATAGGATAGGAGAAGACCAATGTCCCTGATCAAGCAATCAGGAACAAAGGGAAAATTCTTCCTTTGTCTGTCTTTTTTGTTTTGTTTATACACTTAACAGATTGGGTTACCTACCCACATTGGAGAGGGCCTTATGTCTTACTCAGTCTACTGATTCAAATATTTATCTCATCCAGAAACACATACACAGACATACCCAGAAAAAATACTTAGCTAAATATATGGGCACACTATGATCCAGCCAAGTTGACACATAAAATTATCCATCACACTGTGTGTTACACATTTTGTAGTTACCACACAGTTCTTGGATATTCTGTTCTGTTTATTTTCTCAACGTTTTTTCTCTTTGCTATTTTAAATTGATTTTAGAAAGAGAGAGGACAAAAAAACATCAACTTGTTGTTCCACTTACTGTGTGCATTCGTTGGTTGCTTCTTGTATGTGTCCTGACCAAATATCAAACCTGCCAACTTGGCATATCAGAACAACATTCTAACAAACTGAGCCACCCAGCCAGGGCTCTTTGCTTTTCTTTTAGAATCTTTGACATATTGTGAAGCTCAGAGATTCTTAACTCAGTTATTTCTAGCTGCTTATGAGTTCATCAAAGACATTCTTTATTTCCGTCACAGTGTTTCTTTATCTCTAGTATATAGTCAGCCTGTGTCTATGTGCTTTTCAGTTTTTCTCCTAAGGTATAACAGGATGGTTCAAGTTGGCTGGTGCTTGGGTATTTCCCATTCCTCAGGTCAGTTAAGCTCTGATAGAAGCCCAGTAGTTTAGGCTCTGACAAAACAGTTTCTCCTGTGTAGGCCTTATTAAGAAGAACATAATGCTCTGATACATTTCAAATTGGTTCCTTTTCCCTCTCCTTTTGCAGAAGCATGGGTTATTTTCCTCCAACACACACTCTAAGGATCTGGAGTTAAAATTCACAAAATTTTTAGACCCCTGATGAACTCTCCATGGAGTTTTTATTTCTAGACTTGACCACGCCAAGCTTCTACAATTTATCAAATACAGTTCAGGTTTTCCTGACCTGGCACTGGTTCTCACAGAGGTTTCTCATCAGGTAAGTTGTGATTCTCTGTGTCTGCCTGTCTGTCTGTACAATTTTGGGGACAGTGGTTTGCTCTGTGATATCACTTATTAGGTAGATCTGAGAAGAGTTGTTGATTTTCCAGTTTGTTTAGCTTTTGACTTGTTCAACAGAGTGACAAGTTCCAAGCTACTTAACACGCTGGACTGAAATTCCTCCTTTGATTTTTACTGTGGTTTTACTGTCAAACATTTCCACTCATATGTAGCACATACACTCCCCAGACTGACTCAGAATTGTCATGGTCACTTGTAAAACCGGCAAACATTTTTAATCTATACATACTATATGTCTGATTATATTAAATATCATACGAATGCTTTTACTAATGAAAAATGTTACAGATCTGGCATGTCTTTCTCAAAGAGTCATCAATGTGAGTTTAAAAAGTCTATGTATTTAGAAACCATTCCTACTGAAGCATACTTTCCCTTTCCACCCATGACTGAAGACCATGTTTTCCTGTCTGAGCTGAAAACTGGAAGATATCCAGCAGGACCAGAGACCAGGCCTGGGCAGACTGGTTTGAATGGAGCTGGCCAGAGCACAGCAGAACAGATGAGACAGCGCCAAGCAGACCTGCGCAGAGCAGAGTAGAGTGTTGCCTCGCAGGGGAGGAGCCTGCACCCAGGGCTGTCTCACAGCTAAGCTGTATTACAACTAAGCTGCATGAAGTTTCCTTCTTCACACACCCTCGAAAACATAAAAATTAAAGTTAAAAAGCTACCCTGGCTGGTGTGGCTCAGTGGATTGAGTGCTGGCCTGCAAACTAAAGGGTTGCCAGGTCCATTCCCAGTCTAGGGCACACACCTGGGTTGTGGGCCAGGTCCCCCGGAGGGGGCATATGAGAGGCAACACACATTGATGTTTCTCTCCCTCTCTTTCTCCCTTCCTCTCTAAAGATAAATAACTAAAATTAAGAAAAAATAAAATACCATTTCTTCTTGTCTATAAGCACTAAACACTTTGTCTCTTTAAATGCTACCTGCCTAAATATAGGAAGCATGATAAAGCTAATTTGGCTCTCAACTATTTTTTAAAACAGTTTGTTAAGCAGAGGAAAACTAAACTATGAAATTAAAACTTCTAATACGACACTAGATGTACATAGAATTTTATCCAGGTAATTTAGAACATTAATGTATTTAAATTTTGTTAAGTATGTCAATGGGAGTAATCATAGTGACATAATATCTCTCCTCAACAATTTAGCAAAACATCTTTGTCTTTTATTTCTTTTCACTTTGTGTGTGTTTGACTGTCCTACACATAAAGATCATCTTAATCTTTCTATTTTAAAATATTCAGACATCTACAGAACACATACTCATAAAGCTCTTTTATGTCAGGTTATTCATCCATCAGCTTGTTTGCATTATAGGTCTATTGGAAGATTTCCACCCTCAGCCCTATTCTCCTAGCAGTTAATTAAAATATTCTTGTCATTGAAATGTACTGTATAGTCTCTATGAATTAGAGGATGTCAAATATTGTAATTTGCTTAGAGAATCCAGGATTCGATTTTTTTTTTTTAATTTTCCACTATTTTGTACTTACAGTGATTTAGAAAAATTGCTGATGCATCAATTAATGAAAATTATATAAAGACTTCTATAATTTAGGCTTAAAATGCCAGATCCAGTTATGGAGATTTGTATCTTCATGAAGTGCAACCTAAAATATGGGGTTCAATTTCCATTTACCCAATGCTCCCTAGTAATAAAGACGTGTCTATTAAGGACATCTGTTAAATTGGTAACCCCTAATTTTAATGGGAAATAATGGAGTTCATGTCTGTAAGATTAGAGGTTATAGACTAGGTCTTTACACTGGTTTGGCATCCTTGATACAGTGTGCTGCCAGCCAACCTAAAATATTCATGAAGGGTCCAACATCTTGGTTCTGCAAGCCAAAACAAAACAACAACAAAAAGAAAAAAACAAGGAAAAGAAAAAAAAAACTTTTCTATCTTGTCACTTTGCTCATTGCCTTGTCGAAAATCTATCACCACGTACTAGAAAATAATATTTTGTTTCTCTTTTTAAAATCCACATGAAGGGAAAAGAAACCAGTGAATAATTACACAGTAAAATGTACTGTGCCAAATGACTATGGGGGATAGAGCCAAGGGAGAGGAGAGGGAGAGGACTGGGGAGAGGAGAGGGAGAGGGGAGAAGGGTAGAGATGAAAGTCTCTGATGTCCTGCTCATTCCCTATAGCCCTGCAGAGCCCATGGACTGACGTTTAGGTTTTAGATATTTTTTCTCTTGGCAGGGGGTGAATGATGGATGTGAGGAGGAGACAAAACCTTTATTTCCCTCCTCTTTCCCCTCTTGAAATGACGACCTGCACATAGTAAACAGAATGCATCTGAGAAAACAATTACATATGCCAAATTCAGCACTTGTAACAATGAAATCCTCTTTTTTTCTTTATTCAAGTCAAACTTCAGCATTTCTTTTGAATCCAAGTCCTTAATGGCATTTGCGACTCTCACGAGTATTTATTTTAGCTAAATAACTTACATTTACTATGCCAAGAACAATTTTTACTATGCCTAGTTTAAAAAAAAAAAAAAAGATTCCTGTCACTTTATTCAGGCTTCAACAAAAAGCAACCAAGCCAGTGAATCACTAAATGGAACTACGGGCTTCCTATGTCATGCATGAACAATGCCTTAGCAGTCTGCTCACCGGAAAAATTAGAATAGGAGTCAATGCAACCCTGGAAAACTATGCCTACACAAATTAAGCCCAGAACTCTATCAAAATCAATTCTTCTCATGTGACATCTGAGTGTTTGGAAATGTTCTAGCAGGAAGCTACAGAATCAAATGTATTTTAAACTTGTTTTCAGCATAAAGGAAGGACTATGATAACCAAACTGACCAGGTTTTAAGTATCAATGAAAGTCCAGCATGAACTTGAGGCCAACTTAATAGGAAGAAACAAAGAGGAAGGCAAACATTGGCTTTGAATACTGAAATTTATAAAAATTGAGCAAGTCATGTTTCACAACAAAATTTTTTTCTTTAGTTAGATAAGGTGGGAAAAATTCTTCATCTAGTTCCATACTAGAGTATAATAGGGGGAGGTATATTTAGTCCATGCAGATTACACTAAGTAGGATACTGACAATATTATGGGATTTCAGTACCTATAGAACGTTGATGAATATAGGTTATTGTGATCAGTACTCTAGTAACAGTCCTGACCAAGAAGCTCATTAATCAAAATCATGACAAAATCTCATGTATGTGTTAGTCTGGCTTTCTGCTTTCAATCTGTAAGAAAGAAAACTAAAAGTCATTCAAATGTGATCTTTTTACATTTTAGTCACACTGTGTTTTCACTTGCACTCTGTCTCTAAATGTAGTCAACTGACATTTCATTACATGGGAAAAATAGGTTTACAGTTGTTTGTATGCAAAAAGACTTGTGGGTTGTGATTATTACATTAGCTTTATTAACTCTGTTTCGTTGTCTCACAACTGTAAACCTACTTTTGCCCACCCTGTATAAATGACCACTTTTATTATTTCTAAATGAATACTCTACTTTGTTTTGTATTCCCTCAAAAAAATTTTAGCTCAAAATGAGAACTCTACGAAAATGACAAAGAAACTTTCTAATTCTAGGGAAGAAATAAGATAATTTTTATTTTTACGGCCTGGTTAATCAAACACATGTCTACTGGATTTTCGAGTAAATTAAATTATCTTCAGATATTCCTAAGCCTCAAACATCCCTATGTGTTTTGTTGAGTGTATTTCAAAATAATTTAGTAATAATAAAAACTACAGTTTTCATATTTTACTAGTTAACATTTTTATCTTTGATGTTTGGCAAGTTGACCTATTTTTTATTGGTAATAACAGAGAATTTAAAAATTTTAAAAATTAGAAAGCTAGGACATTATTTTTTTCAGGCTCATGTTGCTCTTTTGGTGATTTATAGATTAATCAATCATCAATGGGATTAAAGGCCATTTACACTAAACAAATTGCTTATGGCTGCAGCAAATTGTGTTTTGAGATTTAATGATAGGGACTATAAATTGCCAGTCACGTTATTAGACATATAAATCAGTGAGTTACTGAAAATTGATTAGCTGACTCCAATTTTTCTGAACACAATGTTACTTTATTATTTTTCTTTCCCAGGTCAGAATAGTTCAACTCTACAATTCAGCAAAGGAATGTGTATTTCTATACCTAAAGCTCAGGGCTTTTTGTTTTTGTTTTTTCATGTTTATAGACATTCTTTGAGATAAAGAAAACTGTATTTTTTGTTCATGTGAATATTGTAGTGTTTCTTTCTATTTAGTATCTCAGTGTAATTACCCCATATATGAAAACTAATATATAGTAATAAAGTAATTGTGAAGCATTTTTGTTTTAATGATAGAATCATGTTATAATAAATCCATAATAAACACAGCCTCTTCTTCCTCTTTTAGAACTTTCTAAGGTCCTAAATATATACCTATTTTTAAAAGCCAAGAAAACACAAAAATGGAATGCATGCACTATGCATATTTGTGTTGTTATAATGACTTTTTAATAATTAGCTATCATTAAAATGATAAGATAGCATTTTCTTTTTAAAGTGTGCATGAATTACTTGCTTTCTAGCTGAGTAATTGATTTGGGAGACTATTCTGGATGCAGACTTTGTATTCTGAATTAGCATGCTAGCTTCCCTGAAACTTGTCTCCTCCTACAAACAAGACACCCCTACAAAGTTACTAGAATATTCTTACACATGGCTCTCATTTTATTATTGCCCTACTAAAAAAATACCAATGGCTTCTCGATTACCTACGATATAATTTTCAAGAATTTTAATTTTTCAAACTGGTCTTCACAAACCCTTATTATCAGATGAATTCCAAAAAGGGTCATGACCTAACCCCCCCTGCCTTTCCATGGCAATCATTGCTCCTTGTAATGATGTCTCTGTCCTTCCACCTCTTACTGGCGTACTTCAGGGCCCACCCCAAAGACCATCTTCTCCAGAAATGATTCCTTACCTCTTGTAAAATATTGCCAATTAAATCAGCTCATGTCACTTATTTATTTTTTTATTAAAGCATTTTCTTATTGTACTCAACTTTTAAAACTGCAAACTGATGTTCTGTAAGTGTAAATTTTTAAGAAATTGTTAGTGATAGCTTTGTCCTCACATTCTAGAGATAGGTACTTTACAGAATGGGTAAGAGTCATAACCAAATCACTTGCTAGCAATCTATATTACACAATTATTAAATGAATCAATTAACCTAAAAACAAATTACAAATGGATTCCAAAAATGTTACAGAATCTACTATCTTCATCAGCTTCACAAATTTAAGACCTTGAAAGTAAAACAAAGGGCTGGTATGAGAAAAGGGTTTTTTTCCTTTTCTTTTCCCTGATAAGCTCCTGTGAGTGTTACTCATTAGCAGTATAGATACTGAGGTTAAGATGAAAAACTTTGGAGTTAGAGAAACATGGATTCAAATTTTAGCTATTACCTGTTAGCTATGTTATAGTAGAGAACACTAGTTGTTATTTGATGCATGTAATACTTTGTAGCTCGAACTTTGCACAAGACAGATGTAAAATCTTAACTTGGTCTCTAATTCTTCAAATATATCAAGAGCTCATGCTTCCAAAAGAATATGCAGATTTTGAAAAAAGATGTAGAGCAGAGTGTTAGCACTCTTTCTTATATTCACTCTTTATTTATTCATCATCAGTGTTGTGACTTGTGTTTCAATATGCAAGCTGAAGTTTGGAACAGAAATATATATTCAATTAAGTCTATTACAAAACTAAATATCATGAACTATTTCAACATCCAGGAAAGAGAGGGATTTTAGTAGGATTTTCTTTTTACTCTTAAAGTTAGCTATTATAAGTACTTTAATTTATCTAACTTCTTCCTTTTGAGTTCACAGAAATGTACAAATGGAATATCCAACTTTATGTATTCTAAAGATTTAAAATAAACATTGTTACTCACATTTTACCCTTCCATCACTTGGTTGCAGAGTAACTATTGATTTATGTACAAGACCTTAGGTGGTTAAAGGCAGAAGACCTTTGATTTTCTTTTTTTTCTTTCTTCTCATGTGTTTTTTTCTTCAATCATGCTATGAGTAATTTCCTCTGAACAAAAGTTTTCTCAAAGTTTTATTATTAACTAAGGTGTCAAAAATGTTGGTAAATGATGTGAGGGTTTCCCTAAACCACAAAGCTTTCTACAAGTTTTCTTTTTCAAAAAAAAATTTTAATCTAAATTAAGTTCCCCATGGGTGTGCTACTTCACGTGAACTATTTTTCCAATAAAGTAGAATTGTTCCTTGTTTCAAGGAAATAAAAAAAAGTGTTATTCTTAGACATTACACCAATATTTGCTTTAGTTATATTATAATAGAATTTCTTTCTTAGAAGCCAGCTGAGGGAAAATAATAATCCCTGTCAAATTACATCAAAGAAAAATTTGCCCAAATTATATACTTTTAAAAATATCTGTACATTTGTGGAGAGATGCACTAAGAATAATCTCAATAATGCCAACTATCATAAATTAGTTTATTGTCTTCTCTCTGCCAATATTTTCTTTTTCCTCCTCTTATTTTGAACAGTTTCATGACTGGGGTTGGAATTTTTTGGCACTGTAAAAAAACATCAAAGCCAGCCACAGTCATTAGCACTGGAAGACCAAGGGTGTGAAGGAAATATTAAAACATTTTTTGAGAGTTATGCTAGTTGCACCTGATTAGGGCGAATAAAGACTTAGAATCCAAGTGATCTATCTGTAAGTATCACATAGAGATGGTCAAGTCATAGATACTGAGGATAGCCTTTCTTGGAACACTTGTCAAATTTGATTCAGTGTTTTTAGACGGAAATAAGGTTTGCTATTCCTATAATACATTAAGCCACCATTAATTTTACTGTATACCAAAAAAATATATATTTCTCTCTTGATTGGATGTTGCTTGGCTTAATGCTACCTTTATCTCTCTTTATTTTGCTATTTCTGAATCAATCTCCCACCTCATTTGCAACTTGATACTAACATAGAATTTAGAAAGAGTATAATTTATATTATGAACTACACAGAAAATGACAGGCACCAGATATTTAGTTTTTGAATTATCACTTCAAACTGAGGTCAGCTTATTAATCTTCTATTTTCACCCCAAGATTCCAAATTGACATGCTTATGCAATATAACAGTTACAGAAATGATTAATAGGTTTCTCTGGTGCTAACCTAATTGCTATGACACTAAAGACAAGAACAATACAAAAGATAAAGCACTGAGAGCAGAATTACCTCCCTTCTAGGTAGCATTCAGCCGTTAAAGGCAATTATTAAACTCTTTTGAACAAAAACAAATTATTGTCTACAAGTATCGTTCTTGACTTCCTGGATTCAGCTAGAAGACAGCCTCATTAACAAACCCTCATGCCCAAGACAAATTTTTTATTTTGTCCACAGTTTCTGTTACTATATATCTCCTGGGGGAAAAATCATTTTGTTAAAAAAATTCTAAATGATATTTTTATATATTTTACCTCTATATAGCAGGATATTTCTACCTGTACCACAACCTTGAATTTTTGTTGGATGAATGTGGGGGTGTACTTAACAAATAAGTGAATAAAAGGCAGTAATTTGAAAAATCCTTTTGTGTATATGTGTGCTGTAGGATGGCAGAATATGCCACCTGCCAGCAAAAATGGCATTTAGACCTAACGATTAGTTTGAGCTGTGGGCAATTGAGAAAGAGCAGATATAAGAAAAGCTCTTTGCCAATAAGCAGGGCATAAATTTGTAAAGATATTCTTCCTTCTCTCTCTCCACCAGGAATAACAAGAGTTAATCATTGGAGGTGACTAGACTTTTCCCAGCCCAAAGATGGCAATAGAGCAGTGATTTTCAACCTTTGTTGTTGCTGTTTATTTTTTAATCTCACGGCACACATAAGGTAAATACTAAAATTCTACGGCACACCAAAAAATATATCTTTTGCTGATTTGACAAAAAATAAGTATAACTTGGATTTATTCACACTAGATGGCTACTGTTGTGTTGGCTGTTGTCAATTTTTTTTTTCATTTGAAAATCTAAAGGAAAAGAGGTCAGTGCCCCTGAGCAGATAGGTATAAAACATTTTAAAAAGTCTTGCAGCACACCGGTTGAAAATCAGTGCATTAGAGGAATCTGTGTAACAGACTTTACTAACCAGCCCTTATATTCCATTCGTTTCCCCATGTATTCACTTTTCTAAAATTTACACCCTAAAAATTCAAGTCCTTTTTTGTCTTGTGTCTTCTCAAAAAATATGTTTTTCTTTTGCTAAGATGCCCTATAAGCCCAATTTGTTTTTGTTTTGTTCTGGGGTTGTTTTTTTTTTTTTTTTTTTTTTTTTTTTTTTTTTTTTTTTTTTTTTTTTTTTGAAATTAGACATTTTTCAATTGATTTGAGAGAGAGAGAAGGGAGAGAGCAAGAGAAACATTGATTTGTTGATCCACTTATTTATGCATTCATTGGTTGTTTCTTGCATGTGCTCTGCTGACTGGAGATCAAACCCACAACCTTGGCACATTAGGACAACACTCTAACCAACTGAGCTATCTGGCCAAGGCCTATGCCCAAGTTTTAACTACCACTTTGAGTTACTCATTATTGAGTACTCCCATATGTATTTGAGATCCTCATATTAAGAAACTTTCATTAACTTTTGTTTGTTTTTCTCTTACTAATGTCTTTTGCTTGTTAATATGACTTTAGCCTAATTTATGGGGCCCCAAATAGTGAACCTAAGATGGATAGAGATTTTTTTAACCTACAGTCTCATCTATACATTTTCATGAACAATTATTTACTATTACAGTGTTACTGGAAGGGACCAGAACTGGGGTGGGTCTGCCTTGGCATGGTCTGGAAATATTCAGTAGGATTCTTTTGTGCCACAGGAAAAGAATTTTGGTGACACATACATAAGAGGATGTTAAGCTATAGTGGTGAAATTTATTAGAGTGAAAAGAAGGTAGTACGCCATTGGAGAGACAGAGGGCAAGCAGGTATAATAGCAGCTATTTTGAGGTCCTTGCTAAGCCTTCATGTATTACTTGGGTTCAGAAAAGAGCAGGCTTTCTTTCAAACTATCCAATCTTTTTCCTGGCTCTTCACAGACTGTGCTTGGGCTCTCCTCCTACCCAACCCCTTTCCTGGATCTTCCAGGATTTTGTGTCTTTCTCCTATCAGATCTTTTCCCCAGGCTAGTCTCTGCTCTTCTTATGGTCACCATCTTTGTTTCTGCTGCTCATGCACTCAGTGAGAGGAATTTCCCTTGGCAGGTTCACTCCCTCCCCCATTAATCAGGTGGAACAGTGCCAGTTGTTCCCTGGGGTGACTGAAAGTGCCTACTCAGAGGCCTGGAGCGACTACAAAACTATCCATTCCTAGTTAAACTGGCTTAATTGGATGTCTGGTTCCATTTGCTCCCTTACCTTTTTGCTAATATCTAAGTAACTGCCAACTCAAAAGTTTTCAGAATGTTGCTTCAGTTTTTATATTTGACTTTCTCTGTTTAGATAAAATGTCCCTTGAATTACAAAGTACCAAAAATACATCCTACAAACTGGGTTGTCAAATATCTTAAGTTTTTTAGTGTTTTTAAAAATTAGTGTTTTCGAATTTCTCACATCAATCTGAAATATGACTTTTGATCACTTAAATGAACATGAGTTGCTTATTTCCGCAAGAAACTGAAATCTCTCTTAGGCTATCTTGTCTATCAAAACCAAGCTTATGAATAGATGCCTCTATTTTATATTTAAATCCCAACACAACAGTGATCAGTGATGGAACTGAAAAACTGGAAAAATCTGTATGCATTGACACTGCTGGCTACATGTTCACTCCTATCATCCTAATACAATCTGTAGTACCTGTAATTTCCCCTAAAATAGAGTTTGTCAGCTAACAGACAAATATTTTCTCTCCTTTTGTATTTTGTGATTCTAATACTTTATTAGACTCTTTAAAGAAGACATTCTAGCCTTAGTTAGGTTTTCTACTTGGTGGCATTGCTACCACTGAGTTTTTATTATGTAAATTATTGCAATCTGGTTAGTTCCTTCCGTCTTTTTTCTTAACAAAAGGGGTCTGCAAGTGCTAATCAAAATGCTGCAATTTACATATTAATAAGTTTTTATAATGACATTTCCTTCATAGACAGAGAGAGCAAAAGAGAGATTTTTATCTTTTTTTTTGAGAAAGCAACTACTAAATCTTGATCTTATGAAATATCTTTGAAATTTTCCACCGCTGACTGAAATGGCATTTATGTATTTTAATCACATATGGAATAAAAGCAAGAGGTATGAGATTCACACATGTGATGTTTATAAGCAATAATTTTTTGTATACATTCATGCACTTATAATTACACAAAATGCTAAGGATATGTTTGACAGTAAGGATGCTGTGCACAATTAAGTCTTAATCACTTTCAGGAAAGAAAAAACATTCCATTAAAAATGAGAGAGGCAGAGTGTTCAAAAGCTATGTCAAAGTGTCTAGCTGTTTTTGTAGAATATAGGTGATTTCCTGGTGCTAACAAAATCCAGAGCGAACACTAAAGTAACTAGAAATGACTACCCTTGTTATGAATCCCAAGTAGGAAGATTCACAAAAAAGTATAAGTGGATGAAATTAGTTAAAACAATCTTCTTGAGAATGAGATACTCTGATTATAAAAGTCACTTAACTCTTTAGAATTTGTCACTAAAAACCAAGCTAGAAAAAGAAATTCATAATCTGTCAATAGAATGTGGTTCTCAACAGACAATGTTCTCGTAAGTAATAAGACAGGGATTACAATATTAAACAGTATTTAGTCAGTGACATTGTTTGGAAATTCGGGCAAGGAGTCAATTTGTGTTATATTTTCATTATCAAATGAACTTTCAGACACATTATTTGTATAGAAATTATTTTAAAAATCAACAGCACTCTGAAAGGCTAAGGAAGAATTGAAAAAATAAAGAAATGTGAAAAATAATCCAAATATCCTATGTAAAATGTATTATAAAACATATTTTATTTGTAAAATGTGTGATTAACTAATCTGAAAATATCAGTGTTTTTAAAAAATCTTACAACTTTTGTTTTCAAGAACAGATTTTAAAATTAGTAATATTCTAGGTTACAATAACAATATAATAGTTGGCTTATTTCTCTAAAGTAATTTTATAAAAGAAAGTTTGATATTCAATATCAGTAAAATTTCTAGAATGTTAATGAATCTAAAATAAATAACAATGAAATTTAGTGCATTATAAAATAATTTTTAGATCTGAAAAATAAAAATAATGATTATGTGTATAGGTCAACATAACTTGGCTTCAATATAATAAAGTAGATGTTTACTTAGGATATGGCAATGGACAAGAAGAGATAACTCCTGTTTTGGATTCATGGGAAGACACCCCAACAAATGAAATAATAAGGTAAGTCTTACTTCTTTTCACAGCAGGACAAGAACACCCATTCAATTGGATTAAATGACATCATGCCAAGAGCCATTAGTCCAATCATTAACTTGAGCCTGCAAGTGCTGCCATTTAAACACATGAAACCACTTCCAGTCACATCTGGCCACTTGGGCATGTGAGTTGGCACAAGCATAATGTAGAAAGAATGAATACTCGTGCCCAAACTATTTACCCCAAATCCTTTAATATTGCGGGGTTATTTCTTTCAATAAAAGAGAATCCTTAAAACTATGAAACTCTCAGCTGTACACTTACAATCCATAGAAAGTTTATTTTTCTTTGTCTTCACTTGAGTAGTTTGTTTTCTGAATAGCTTCAATCTTGCTCCAGGCCTTTGAACTGTTGATTGCTCACATTCAGGGATTGATTTCAGGTTGCACCAATTCATTGAAATGGTACTTAATTTCAAAGGACCTCCATCACTTGCTGGAAGACCAGTTTTTGTGGAAGTGGACAAATGACTTCCTTGTGGGAACCTGACCTCTTCTAACCACAGGTATATATAGGCCTTCCAATGACAGAGAGTAATTGTTCTAATATTTTGCTGGTTATACCACAGGGCTCACAATAGTTCCAGTCTCCAAAGGAGAAAACTATATAGCTGAATTTTGTTTGCTATTGTTTTTCCCCATCCTAATGCTAAGCAGAAATAAATTGATATGCTTGTACTATTTAAAATATAGTAAGCTATGAACACCAAAGAACTGAATTATATGTATATGATTGTTAGTTGTCTTATTTTGTTACAGTACAACATCATCCAGAATTAAAACCACACATTCAAACTTATGTACACACAAACACACATACACACAGACTCACAGACTCACATACTACAGAAAGTCAGCTGCAACAAACACTATAAGACAAAATCGTCTCCTAACTCTTTATCTGTTTGCTGACATGACTCTTTCATGAAACCTCATTGTGCTTTGTTAGTTTATCTAAAAATTATGTCCTCTGATTATTTCTGGTACTATTTGACTAGTACATACAACAACTGTAACTTGTCAACTTATCATATTTTTTCCTAAAGAGGTATGCTTTAGTTTGTTTTAAACTTCATTAAAAACAGCATGAACAATCTTTATCCTCCTCTGCCCACCCCAAGTAGAAAGAGTAGGAGCCCAGAGAATGAAGGAATGTTTTACTGAGTTTTTTCTTCTCCCAAATTAATGATGGAGAGCAGCCTGTGCCAGCCAAAAATCTACCTCTTTGGTGCCAAAAATATACTTTTTCGGTATAAGGATTATTTTGAGTTTGTTAAAGAACAAAAATTCAACCAAGTAAATCTAAAGATCTAATTGGCTTTATTGAGTGATTTATGAATAGGGCATCATCCCATCTAGAAAATAGAGAGGTGCTCTCAGAATTTGTACAAAATGAAAGGTTTTCATAGAGAAAGACTGGGCAGAACTAGAAAGTTATTAGTAAAAAGAGAAGAAAAATAAAGGATTATTTTAGATAGGGTCACTTTTCTTTGAGGGAAAGACAGCAGAGGTCTTATCAACCATATAATCTTATTAGTTTTAATCAGGAAATTTCAGATTGATTGGTTAAAAGTTCCACTTCTAGAGAGACTGAAACTACAATAGGTGAGGTTTAAGTCTTGGTGAGGGTGAACAAAAGTGACTCCATTTTTAAGCCTATTGTTTCTTTTTAAAAAGCTGAATATTTTGAGAAACTGCAGACATAGGGGAATTTTAAAACAGAATAGAAGTCACCCTTTTGTAAGGGAAATTTACATTTATAAATATCTCCATATGTAAGGGCATCTTTCTGCCTTTACCAAGAAAAAAGGATGACTCTAAATTATACAGAGTCATCCTTTCCAAAGAAACTTTGATCAATGGAGAAGGTACCCATTTAAATCTGCATAACAAACCTTACTTTTACTTATGGTGCCTTTTTTGGTAATGTCCCATAAATGCACCCCCCCAACTTTCTTTGTCTTTAGCTTAAGATGGTATTTAAGGTGGTGAATTGGTCCATCTAAGAATTACTGTTTCCCTGGGTATCATAAGGGTTCAGAACTAGTTACTCCAAGATGTGTCTCTGTGGTACTCAGGTGGTTTTGAGGTAAAGGCAATGTTAGTCATGGGCTCAGGAGAAACTTCCATCTCCCACCCTTAACTGCCCAGAATAACTTGGATTAGAGGCATTGCCCACAAAAGATAACCTCTTGATGAACCTAAATGACAGATCAAACTTTTATTAACTAAACATGTCTTCTTACTAAACATCTCTTCAAAGTATCATTGCAGGATACTTTGAAGAGATGTTTGAAGCCCCCAAGGTGCATCACCTCATCCCTAGCTCAGGATGTCTTCCACACCTCAATCCCTTTTCTGTCTCGGAACTTCTCCTGCATGTGGGGTCTCTGAATTCCTCGTGTATTCAGGGTTCCCGTATATATGTATATATTACATTTGGTTATTTTATCTTGCTAATCTGTCTTACGTCTATTTGATTATTAGAACAGCCAGAAGAACCCTGGGAGTCGAGGAAAGTTTGTCCCTTCCCCACAGCATCTCCCAAGATACCTAAGATATATATATATTAATATATTTCTGTTTTCCCTTGTTAATCCTTTTTTTAATTAAAAGTTTCTCAGACAAGAACTCAGAAGGGTAAAGGGAAAATCATTTTTTCTTCCCTACACTAACACCTGGCAATCAATAGCTTCTGACTTTATAGCTACATTTCAGAGTATAAAAAGAGAAAAGAAAAAGAAGCAAGAGTTTAAATGAAGCTTTTTTTTGCTGAAAAGAAACAAATATGAAAACATGTCAAGAATTTATCAAGCTAAACCAATTGGATAAAAAGTTTAAAATGCCATCAAGAAATATAGCCAATGTCAAAGAAGGAACTTATTAAGATTTTAGGTGACTTTCTGTTTGACATTATATTTGTAGGTAACATTTCCTGTTTAAAGTAAAATGTATTTAACATATTTGACATAAAGTTTTGATAAATTTTCTAATAGCATTGGAAAATAAATATTTCACCATTAATCACAACAGTACAATAAACATATCTTAAATAGACAAAAATATAGGTAATTCATCACAAATGAGAATGCATAAGAACAGCATAATAACAATATCAACATTGTCAGAAAATAATGATAAGTCATACTCACCATAACAGTTTCTATAGAGAAGGAAACATTTTTTTTTTTCTCTACCTTCCTAGGTTCAGTGGGTGGGAGCCCTGTGAATTAAACTGACAAAAGATTAATAAGAGAAAGATAATTATGCAGATAGATATAGGAATTCACAAAGAAATAAGACTCAAGGAGGTGGCCAGAACTTGGGGTTTTATGTATCATTTCAGAGTCAGACAAAGTGTGACAAAGATTCTAGAAAAAGGGAAATGGAGTTGAAGCTTCAGGAGGACAGGAACTGGAAGGCGGAAAACAAGGGTAGTTTGGGAAGGAGATTCACTGGATGTTTTCTCCGTTCATAAAATGTTAAGAATCATCCTCTAGGGAGGAGAATTTCTAGAAATGAAACTTTCTTTTATAAGTGTAAATTTTCTATACAAAAGGGAAACTCGTGCTGTTTTTAGAGCATTTATTTAATCAGTTGTTCCTAAATTGTTTAGCTCAAAATAATCCTTATGCCAGTGGCATATTTGGAGTATCATATGCTGTTTCCTTTGTTTGTAAACTTTAATTTTTTTAATTGCTCTTTTTTTCTGTAGGAGAGGAAAAATACATCTTTTGCCCTCCATCCTCCTAGGTTTTCTGATTTGAGCTCTGTAAATTATACTGACAAAAGAGAGATCAACAGGAAAAATTATACAAATTTATTTAATACAAGTTTTAAGTGATATGGAAGCATTCATAAGGAAATGAAGACCCCAGGAAATGGTAAAAGCTGAGAGTTTTTATAGTGGGTTTGATGAAGAGTAGAAAGTTGTGGGAAAATATAATAGAACAAAAGTTTATGAAGAAAGGGTGATACTGATAGCCAGGTGGCAGGTTCCCCGCCCCCGGGCAAGCAGAATGGCAACAGGTGGAAGCATTACACTGAGCATGTGCAAGGCTAGCAAGACAATTAGATGATGGGAGAGCCCTCCTACCTGCTTCTGATACCTGATTGGCTGTGGGACCAGGGGAAGGCAGGCACATGTGCCATAGAGGTCAAAATGGTGATGTGGGAAGGTGCTGTGTTAAAGAAACTTGTCAATCTAACCTGGGAAAAAGAAAAAGAAGGGATTGGTTGGGGAACACACCCTCCTGGAGTGTGTAGAAGTTTGAGCATTTTGAGAAAGCACCTGGCCCCTCCCACACCCAAAATTAATATAATCCCAAGGGAAGGAAGGGACATACACTTACCCACCCCGCAAACATAATGGCCAGTGCATTTTCAGGGCCTTCTCTCCCCTGGAAACCATGTGGCCAGTGGCAGTGCCTGCCCCACTGGTGGATTCTGGGGAAGGAGGTTGAAGCTGGACAGCAACTGGCTCAGCAACCACCTGTGCGGTTCCCAAAGGGCAGCATCTTGATGGGAGAAGGAACTCTGCATGCTGCCTTTGGTTTTGGCCTGGCTGAGGGTAGCAGGGTTTTCCTCTGAGTTTCTGGACGGGAGTTTTCCATTCTCCCAGATTATACAGCATTTGAATAAAGACCTCTTTCCTGTCTCACCAACCTCTGCCTCTGGAATTTGCCAATTGGTGATGGCTAGCAGCCGAACCCCCACTTTTGTCCTGTAAAAAGGGTAGTCAACTGGGGGAAATTAGCAAGGCTCATTCATTTGGATTTATTTCACTGTCACTCTGGTATGGGGAAAACGTCTCTGAGTATTTTAAACATCACTTTTTTTGACAAATATCTATATCTGCTTATAAGTTGATCCCTGACCCTACTTAAGTAAATAAACACTTCAGCAGTTTGATCTCTCTGATTCTGTCTATGTGATGAACTGGACTCCCTACCTTGTTCATTTAACCGCATAACTTATTTTACCAGTGTATTTTACAGGCTCCTGGGGAAACAGATGTTGGCCAATTCTTGTGAACCCACCAGCTCCATTGTCCAGGGCTTCCTTATGGCACCAACCATTTTCCTGACCCCATCTTCTGATCCTCAGTTAACTAGAACTGGAAAGTCCCATTTCCAATCAATAAACATACAATATATACTTGTGGCTTTATTTTCCTTACAACCAATTCCCTTAAAGGTCAGGTTTCTGTCATTTTGTTTTTAAAAACTCTGTCCCAGTTCTTTCTCTTTGGAACATACTTTTGCTTTATGCCAAAAGCTACATTTCCTTGGTTTGCAAACCATATATGAATAAAAATCTCTTTGTCTCTCAGAAGGGTCCCCTTAGACTCTTGTTGACATCTCTTACATGAGAATCTTAAAACCTACTTCAGGGGAGAAAGGGACCTCAGAGAGTTCTTCCTGCACCTGTTGGCAATCAAATTCCTTCAGCTACAAACATTTAATACACCAAGGCACCTTATGTTGATGTAGTGTGTTCTAAACCTCATCATTTCTCTACTTCTTTCCTTCTTTTATTTACTTCCTCTAAAATTTCTTTTTATGTGCCAAGTCAATTGAGAGAAAGGTTTATGAAAATTTCTATTCCTCTGCACTCTTTTCCACAGGTTCCTTTTCCCCTACCTAATCAATCCAAAGACAGTTGTTAAGGAGCTCTCAGATTTTTCCAGCATTTTGCTGTGATTTTTCCTGTAGCTTATTTTGATAAGTGGGATGTTCTCAAACACCTGTGCTTCCAAGTTAGAACAAAGCCTTATTTTAGTTGTTTCAAAAAAAGCATTTATTGTAAAAACTCACATTTAGACAGTTTGGCGTGGAATCTTGTAAGTAGATTATACATTAATATGACTTATTAAAAAAGACATTTAACATTTTTTAAAATTAGAATTTTTAAATTGAAATAATGCTTTCTCATTTTAAAATATAAATCATTCTTATCTATTACATAAATTTTAATATGTTATTTTTATCACTCTTCGTAGGTTTTGATTTTATTTAGGATTGGAAAATTTATATAGTAAGCCATTTATTTGCTCAATTCCCATAATCCAGGTTTTCACTTATCAGCAAAAATGTTCATTCTTTTCTCCTCCTTCCTCTTGCTAGTGGAGAGGAATCTTTGCCTGCACGTGGCCACTCATCCTCTTGTACTCAACTTACATTTCTTAAACTTTAATTTACCAGGCTTCACATAGATGTTAATTTTTTTGCAGATACTACACAAGCCAGCCCATACATAATCCTTATTGCATATGTTCTTTTTATGACTCATAAGAGCATTTTGAAATTGAAGGTATTACAGGAGTAATTTTTAAATGATTTATTTGGTTTTTGCTTATTAAAAAAATTTAAATTACCTCTGTAATATCTTTCTCATGATCCTCCATTCCAAAATGCTCTTAGAACTTTAGCTAAGATTAGTTATACCACTATTGACAAAAACACACCAGTATAAAAAAGACACTGTGAGACACATTGACTCTCATGGCTTTACCAAACCACTTAAATCACAATCTCAGCATAAGAAACTGGCAGAATATTTTGAGAAATGCAGGTCAACACATTTGTCACTTACCTCCTCATTTCTATTTATCCACTCTTCATTCAGCTGCAAGCTGAGTTCTACTTCCATCACTCCACCAAAACTCTTTGGTTAATGTCCTAATTTAAATTGCCAAACACAACAGGCATTTTACTTATTAAATACATACTATGTATTACTTTTCATATTTTCAAGCACCTATCCTTAACTTCAGCTACCATCTGAGTGTCTGTAATTCTAAAACCTATAGCTCTAACTCAAATCCCTCTGTTGGTACAAAAATATTTCATATGTTTCATAAAAATTTATTGAGCATCTGTTTTTCACAGACATTCCACAAACTTCTCAGCTCTTAAGTTAATTAATTATTGTGGTTCCCTTTCCCCCTTTCCCCACTCAACCTCCAAATAAATCAAAACAAAATACCCACCCCCCCATCCCACAGACACACACAAAAAAATACAGGGCAACACAACACAGTCTATCTTCTAAAACTGAAACCTAGGAGTAATTTTTCTTGGTTCCTTGGTCTTACTACCAGATAAAATTGGTTATTAAATCAAATTTATTCTGACTTATTATTATCTCTATAATCTATTCCTTTGCCTTATTTCTAATGCCATAACTACAGAAATCCAGGTGCTTATTCTGTGTTTTACGGATTTTCCCAAATATTTTCTAACTTATTTCCCAAGGCTTAAGTCTCATCTCCATCTTATCCTTTCTAAACACAGTCATTGCATTAAGCTCTTTAAAATAATAGTTTGATAATATTACTCCCCTGCCTAAAGCTTTCCACTGCTTATGATAATACTTCCCAGATTTCTTGGTGGGATAATTTGTTTTATGATCTATTAATAAGTGTTTCACGAAAAAATGATATTAATATCTTCCTTCTTACATGTAAAGTATATGTGCTAGAAAAGTACTATTATCATGCAATAATTAACTTTTGGAAATTACCTTTTAGAGTAGAAAACACTAGGAAATTTCATAGATCATTTTAAAAATAGAATCTGTGCTCTGAAGGCCAAGGCAGCAATCTCATTAATTGTCATGTACTACATTGCTTGTTTGCTTATAATTGCTTATATTATGCATTTTAATACTTCAAAATATGTTTTAAAGGTTTTATTTATTTATTTTTAGAAGGGAAGAAGAAAGAGAGGAAGAGAATCATCAATGTGTGATGTCTCTCACATAGCTCCTGCTGGGTATCTGGCCTGCAACCCAGGCATGCGCCCTGACTGGGAATCGAACCAGCAACCCTTTGGTTCGCAGCCTGTGCTCAATCTATTGAACTATATCAGCCAGGGCTTATTTCAAAATATTTTTGATATTTAGATTTTATTTTATATAAAAACATACCACTCAACTATTTATTATTGCTCAAAGTAATTAGTTCCAATGACCTTTTTTTGGCTGACTTTTGTAGTACAAACATGCATATTATCCCATATGTGGTTTTCCTTCAATATGTTATAATTTTTTTAATATTTCCATGAACAAACTAGTGTTCCAATATTGGCTAACCATATGGAATCCAAAGGCTCTTCATTTTTTTGTTTGCTTTCTTGAATAGTTAGACTTCTCACATATTCCACTTGCAATATTCCATCCTTTTCATACCTTTTTTTTTTTTTTTGCATGTGACATTCTTCACAGTGGGTACTATTGGGAAGCATGACCCCATGAGTATAATTTGGTATACTTTTGGAGATCCCATGATATAAGTTCCTGATCAAAAACCAAAAGGATCAAGAACCAAAATGAGCCAATATTTTAGCTCCAGTTCAAGCCCAAAGGTCCCAAAAATCAATCTTCCATCTCTTGCAGTAAAGCAGAGATTCTCTCTTCCTCACGTTTTTATTTTATACAAGTCTTCAGTTGATTAAATGAGGGCTACCCACACCAGGGAGCACAATGTCCTTTAGTCAGTCTACTGACTCACACATCAGTCTCATCCAGAAACACCCTCACAGACATACCTAGAATAATCTTTTTACAGTAATGTTTGGCAAAGTCTCATGGCATAGTCCAGTTGACTTACATAATCAACTATCATGCTCATTTTCAGAGAAGGTGCTGAGATGAGATAAAGAAAAAATAACAACATATAAATTAAATAATACATTTTATTTTTAAATTTAAAAAATTACATAAAAACTTAGCTATTTGAAATTTTACCCAAGATATGAGATGGTCTCATTTTTTTGAGAAATCTCTATCAGCAGTCTTATTTCTTTTAAAATATTAACTTTGTTACTCCACTGATCTTATTTTAAATATCCAAATTTTGACTAGATTTAGGAAAAATATCTCTACTGTCTTATGTATTTGTTATTGCTCACCTCATGAACATTTCCAAATATCCATTTTTCTCACATGCTACAAAACAAAAGAAGCTCAAATGTGGTTGGAAGAGTTAAGGGTTACATTTGTCACTCATAGCTGATGACATATGCCTGGTAAAATTCCAGACTACATTCCTAGGCCAAACATTTGAACATAAACTATGTTATATTAATTCATCTCACAGACGTCTTGCTCTCTGCAAGGCACGATTTGTGGGTGTGGGTGTACTTGTTTATTGGCTGAGTATCCCTCGGAGGTTCCTGGGGGCAAAGATCACACCTCTTTTGTTCATTATCATATATCAAGCACCTGGCACAGTCTCTGGCGTGTCATAGGAACTTTGTAAATATTTGTTGAATGACCAAAAGGGTAGGATGAATTATACATTGTCTAGGTGTCCTGACTCCTATTTCTCCCCAAGAGCAAAAACATAAGGCAGTTGCAGCACATCTAACCCTAATTCATTTCAGCCATTTGATTTAGAATTTAGACTGTCTTGCCCCTTGCTTTCTAGGTCCAAAAGCCACTTAAAATCTACTGAGTATGTATTGTGCACAAAATATTACAATAAAAGATATAAGAACAGAAGTAGAGCAATCAGACAAAAGAAACATGCAAAGGGGAGAAACAGATTCTGACAATGTCTGCAAAATGTTATTATGACTATTTAACATGAGCCTAGGAATGTCTCCTTTTATAATCCGATTGAAGTGTACTGGCTAATATCACTTATGTTTACTACCCTGTGATCTGGGAGCAAACAAATATGCAGCAGTATAAATAGACTGGCAATAGAACTCCTCTCAGTTACTAATTATAGTTTTATTTTTTAATTGTACACATAAACTCACATACACTGAAAATTTAAAAATCAATTTACTCTATAGAATCTTATTAGAAGAATGACCTGACATTAAAAGTCATAAAATCGGGAGTATCTGATTTTATGAAAATTGTAAAAAGAGAAAGGCCACAAAGACCAAACATAGAACTAGGATTTCAGCAATCTGTTTTAAAGACTCTTTACAGTTAGATGATCCTGCTTAGTTTCTTATCTTCCCTGAGTTTCCCTTTTTTAAAATGGGGCTTATGAAAATACATTGTAAGCTGAAAAGTGACTGTAAATGTAATTATAATTATTTGCCACATAAAGTGATTACTCTATGCAGTTTTTAATTTAGCCTAATTTTCATATATGGTTTTAAATTATATAATACTAATTTTCTAAATAAAGAAGATTGGGATAAAATTTAGAGAGCAATATATTAGAAACTCATCTTACACATTTTATATTAATAAAAAGTTCAATTTGGAAAAGCAAGGAACACAACCACTCCTGAAAATGTATAGTAATTTTCAGAGTTTTTCCTCATCTTTACCTAGAATTCAAATAATGATAGCACTACTAATAATAAACTAGATTACAATACAAGTTCAACAGCGTATCTAATGGTGCAGAGATAACATAATGTAATATAGATGGACTGGGTCACTTTTTTCTCTGCATTGTCATAGAGCATTACATAACTAATTGTTCTTAGAATATGCCAATTTATTCCATTCTATGGCAATTATTATAAGATTACCATTATAATCTTTTATTATGTTTCAGTAGGCAGTGTCTGGGCATCCACAGGGGAAAAAAAAAGTTATCTTTGGAGATAATCAGAAAAGGAAGTGGTTATCATTATCCAAATTTCAATCAAGGAGTATTATGTCCCCAGTGCATTATATCTCCACTGCACAAAATAACAACAGTTGTTCTGTAGTGCCCACATGTAATTAGTTATTTCCCTCTTGATATGCCGAGCAAGGTGACTTAGCTTCAAGGGTCACCTTCTATTCAAAAACCATCTTGGCTACGTGTTTGCTAAAGCTATTAACTCACAGCAAACAAAGGCTGCACTTTTATATAAACGTGCGAAGCCTTGAAAGGCTTTCAGTTTTGGACACTCACAATTGAGTTATTTGTATGGGTATAAACATCCATCAAAGACCACCCATCTCTCTCCATAGCAAATGCCAAACTGTTTAATGGTTGTTAAATCTGAGTAACAAGAATGTTATTAGCAGCTCTTGTGATTGTACTTCCTTCGTTGTTTGCCAAAATGTGCTCAGAATTAAATAGGATGATAATTTAGATATGAGATTCTGATATACAGAATGTAAGTGATGCACTTTGAATAGAAGAAAGTGTATAGATGTGAGGCAAAGGCTAAAGAAGGACCTTTTTTCTTTCTGATCTCACACACTGCTCTATATAGCCATTAACCTTTATTTCTGTGTTAGATATGGCAACCCTTAATATGGAGTCTTTTACTTTTCTGCAATTAAAGCAACAAATTCACCTATATTATCTTCCTTCTTTTTTATCCTCACTGTAGTTACAATAGAAGAAGTGTCCTTTTTTTCTATGAAAGGCCAGTTTCCACCAAAGCTCTGTATTTCATCTCCCTTAGGTTGCAATATTAGCCATTTTTAACCATCCAATCTATATAGCATATCTTATTATCAGTGCCACAGAAATAATCAAAATTGGCATTATTTTGCCCACATGTCCATGTTTTCCCTACCTAGAATTAAGCTTCATGTGGACAGGGCCGCTGTCTAGTTGATATTATATCCTCTGGCACATTGTAGGTGCTCAATTTTATTAAAAATAAATTAATAAATGAAGTGGTTAATGCATTTGAAGAGACTACAAATTGGCTTACAACAGATTCTAAGGCTGTTACCAGGATTAAATAAGTTAATAGGTATAAAACAGTGTGCCATCAATATTATCTATTATAACCATAGCTAAAATTAATACTATTTTCATGAAATAAGGGCCAGACTTTAAGAAACTGAATATGACACAGCATTTGGGGAATTAGTCTGGAAACAATAAAACTTAAGATATATTGTTGTCTCACTATATGACTTTGAAATGTTATTGCACATAAATAGATTGGACCAAAGGATATCTTATTTCTTTGCAGCTATAAAATTCAGCAGCTTTGCAGTTTGAGTCATTATAAAAAAGATAATATCATTGTGGCTAGATTTAATGATAAAGCTTCCAAGTGGATTTGTGATGTGAAACAGGGTTTTTAAACAACAAAAATTAGATAGGACTTTAGAGATCTAAGATCTAGCACGTAATGTCCAGATGGATGGGACCCTCTTTCCACCTTCCAGGAGCTCAAGGTCTAATGAGCCTGGTATTTAAATCATTGGAACACAGAGCAATCAGTGCTAGCCTGTAAGAGATGTATGTAGCAGCAGCTGTGAAACGTAGGGGAGAAGAGAAGTTAATTTGGCCTGAAATGTCTGGGAAGCCATCATCTATGCACCTGGAGAAGGAACAAAAGTTTTCTACAAGAGTGGCGTGAATGTCACTCAGAGGGAGTAGAATAACTATCCAAACTATGTAAGTCCCTGGAATATTGGAGAAATGACAGTAGCCCACAACATATACTGTTCAAGAAAAGTGAAGAAAAATGTAACAATTGCAGGAAATTAAGCAAGAAAATGAGCTTGAGCACAGTTGTGAAGGGTTATATTTATTTAAATCAGTCAAGGATCTGCTATGGGAAGAAAAATACAAATTAAACAACAACAACAAAAAAAACAAGAACTAATTATTCTAGCAATTATAAGCACATTAAGAGTTTCCAAAATTGAATGGAATCTACTCCCCAAACCATATTAACACAGGTTCAGTACACAGAGCAGAAAGCCACTGTCACAACCTCTCAACATTCATGAAACTGTGGCATCAATATAAAAAACTGAACTGTCTTCGCTTCCATGAATGACAACAGAAAACACACCACGGCAACAGAAACGTGAGTAATCAATAACAGTTTTCTTCATTGTCACACCTATCACTCACTCTTCAGCCCACTCTATCTTCTAAGCACCATCATGCCACCTTCCCAAATTCCATGCAAATATGGAATTATGACAGGTAGAATCTAATGTGCACCCAGAAGCCTAGTCCCAAGGAACCCTGAGCAAAGAGTTTGTCATACTCCAATCTCTATAGTACAAGGGTGGCGGCAGGCAGCGATTTGAATAAACATGGGTTCAATCCAGAATTATCTAGTGTAATGATAAATATGAAGATTGAATTTTATCTTGCAGAACATGAAAAGCAACCAGATTTGAACCCAAGGAGTTTCCAGGGCACATGAGGAAAGAGTAGAGTTTACAGAATAGATTTGAGAAAAGAATAGAGGTTGTATCTGGAACAGGAACACTAAGGCTGTGTCCTATAGCACTGGAATATTTATTTGTTGGGAAGGAAGAGTCAGAAATTACTGAGATGGAAGTGTCACTGACCAAGATGAAACCCAGGGAAATGTGATTCCCTGGAAGCCAGAAAACCAAGTGTTTTAATGAGAAGGCAGTTATCGAAATTGTTAAATGTTACTGAGATGTTAAGTAATGTAAGGATCACAAATAGCTTTTGGATTTGGGAACACAAGAGATCACTGGTTATCTTGACAAAGGCAGTGCTAATGGTGGACAGTCGTAGAAAACAAGAGAAACATGGGAAGGCCAAAAGACAATAAAGGCAAGCATCATGGATCACTCTCTCAGTGAGTTTTTCTGTGAAAACAGATTAAAGATGTGAGAGATTCTCTGTGTGTGAGTATTAAGATTGTCAAAAGGCCTTGAGATCAGTGAATAATGACGAGCAACAGTGAATATTATATAACAGAATCATGTGTGGGTGTTATTCAAACTCAGTTTATATATATTGGCTCATTTCATCCTTTCTTCAACCTTATTTAGTAGATATGCTATTGTTCCCATTTTAGAGACAAGGAATTGAGGCACTGAGCATTTTAATAATTTGCTCAAGATTATGTGCTAATAAGTGGCAGAGTTGAATTTCAAATCCTGCCAGTTTACTACTTTAGAGTCCGCACTCTCATTTAATTTTGCTGGTTTTGAAAGACTATTAAATTTATTCAACACCCACTTTTGTATTCCCTTGCCTTTTAGTTGACAAACACACAGCTCGTGGACCTTGGAATGCAGCTAATTAGTGGAACTTCAAAGCTGATGGTTTGATAATTATACGGCATTCAGATCTATATTATATTAACATATGGTCCTTAATCCTGGCAATACTGATCAGTTTTTGTTTGGGTCAGTTTTACAGCTTTTATAGAAGCTATATATGTTTATGCCTGTCTTATAATTTTTAGAGAAAAACAATGACACTCAGAATGGCCTTGATCTCTTATTCATTTGTCAGTCAGAAGTTGTAATGTAATTATTTTATTTTTAGTAACTAGCAGGAAGGGAGGAAATCAACTGTTGAGGTTGTCTGTAGGCAGCAAGAAAATTCAGGCACTGCCTCCTGTCAAAATAATCTTTACATACATAGAGAAAATCCATATGGAACCTCAAAATAAGATTAAAAAGGAACAGTCAGTCTAGAGTACTCTGAAATCTTATGTTAAAATATCCCTCACTTTTCCTTTGGTCCAAATACAAAAAGAAATATATTTTTGAAGGTCAAAAGCAAGAATGAATACATCCTATTAGAGTTTATCATGACAAATACCATGTTTGTGTGTGTTTCTTTGTGTGAAATGTATTCGGAGCAGGACTAGCATACTACTACAGAAGACAACTTATTCATCTTATTGAGTTAGTTCTATCACTTACTAGCTATGGTCTTGGGCATGTTCCTTAAACTCTCAGTACTTCAGTTTCCTCATTTGTAGAAAATAATAATAAGTATCTATTAAATGAAGGAACACGATCCCTTCTAAATATTTATTGAATGAACAAAAAATTGCATTTGTTTTTCTTGAAACAAATGTGCATTTGTACACACATACACACACACACGGTCTGATGTTCCCAGATATGGCAGCTATGGATTACTCTAACCAATTTCAAGTCTCTCCTTCTTTAAAACATAGACTAACTTAGTAGCAGTTTTCCACAAGCATGCTTAACATCTTGCTTCTTCTTTACTCCAGAACAGATTTCAGCTTTCTTATCACCTGAATCAAATTCCATATACTCTGTCTGTATTTTAAAACTCTCCCAAATTTTTGGATTACTCTATTTTATAATTTTTAACATCCTTTGATGCAATCTAGTATTCTTACTTTCCTACCTATATAACATTCTTACTATACCACCAATTTACTTCTATTCTTTTCTCAAATCTGTTATGAAGACACCTTGGTCAGCCCTTATTTTTATTATTTAATCTTTATTGTATTTTTTCCATTACCATTTAGTCCCCTTATATCTCCCTCCCCTCAGCAACCACCACACTGTTGTCCATGAGTCCTTTTACTTTTTGCTCAGTCCCTCTACCCCCAACCATGCCCCACTGTCATCCTGCTCTACATCTACGGGTCTGCCCCAACTTTCCTTGTTAGTTCAGATTGTTCATTAGATTCCACACATGAGTGAATCATATGGTATTTGTGTTCCTCTGCCTGACTTATTTCACTCAGCATAATGTTCTCTAGGTCCATTCATACTATCACAAAGGGCAAAATCCTCTTCTTTTTAGGGCTGAATAGTATTCCATTGTGTAAATGACCCATAGTTGTTTTATCCACTCATACTGATGGACACTTGGGCTGCTTCCATATCTTGGAGATTGTAAATGATACTGCAAAGAATATAGGGATGCTAATATTCCTTCAAATTAGTGTTTTGGATTCCTTCAGATATATTTTCACAAGTAGGATACCTGGGTTGAAAGGCAGATTTATTTTTAGTTCTTTGAATTGTCTCCATACTGCTTTCCAGAGATAAACACAATGTGGTACACACACACAGAATAGTGACTCATAAAAAAGAATGAGGTAGTAATACATGCCATAGTGAGAATGAACCTCAAAAACATACTTGGTGAAAGAATTCAGATGCAGAGTGTCCTGTACGATATGTAGACTGGGTAAGCAAAGTGCTGATAAACAGAAAGACGGTTGATTTTTGCCAATAAAATTATTTTGCAACTACACAGAGGTAGTGACTGCACAATAATGTGAGTGTACTAAATGACACTGAAATGACACTTTAAAATAGTTCATTTTATTTTATGTAACTTCCACCTCCCCAAAAATTATGGCTCAAGCTATGCCTGTCACTTAATACTTCTTTGGTGAAAAGATGGTTCAGGGATGGTAAGTGACTCAGCTTGATAAGGTGTTTCAGGACTATTTCCAATATGCCATTTTCAGTGATATTCTTGATATTCACTAGTCTGCATAGTTCAAGTTGGTTGATCATCATCACTTTTCTGTCATAGCCTTCAGAAAGGGGAAAATGAAAAAAGTGAAGGTGAACCCTTTCCTCTTTAAAGGACATAACCAAGGCATTTGCACTCACACATCTCTGCTGCTTACATGTCAATGACTGGGACTTGGTCATACAGACCTGGTCATACTAACTGCAAGACAGACTAAGTAAAATAATATGCATTAGGCATCCATGTACCCCTATAAAATTCAGGAGACTTTATTACAAAAAGGAAGGAGAGAATGGATAATGGAAAACAATCAGCAGATGCTGCTGCAGATTTGACTGATAAATATTTTGCTAAAAAGTAGAAGCTATTTTCAGTTTAGAAAATAACAGTTAATCAAAAGTTATATGACCCTCAAATTTTATTTAGAAAGTTGTATTTATAGTGTAAGATTTCTTGTCAAGACCATGACACACATCAAAACTACTTCTAACCAGTGTAGTATTTTAACACTAAAAAATTCCTTATATCTCCCAAACAGAGAAAAAGGCAAAAGTTATATCTGTTGGCTGAAATAAAAGGTGTAATACATTTTCTGGATACTTTTATTAAAATAAAATATATCAGAATCTAATGGCCAGAAATAATGTTTCAATATTATAATAAGACTACATGAAGAATGTGATTGCTGTTTTTCCTCAGTGACTCTCCAAAACTACCCAGAACCACTTTATTTCCATATTCAGCTTGACAACAATAAGAGACAAGCCATTAGAGTCCTTAATGCCCATACTCGATTTACAAGGTACAAATGCTATGGATTTAGAATGAACCTCCCTTTTCCTATTTCAAATTAAATTACTAATATACTACAACCCTGATATTTGTTCACTCTAGGCTTCTGGTTTTTCATTTTTATATTTGAAGTTGAAAAATGTGTAAAAATAATAGTAGTACTAAAAACAAAGGTATCCAGTCCTAGGAGTAAAGCACAAGTTTGGATTTAGCCTTGACTTCAAGGCCTTTGATTGACATTTCCATTGCTGGAGTCAACCCAAGTTATTTAAAGATCCAACTAAATTTCATTTTACCTTATCTGCAGGTTATCATTCTTGCAAGAATCATCTCATCCTGGCAGGATCTTGATTTAAGGTTTTAAAACTCAGCATGGCTGGAAAAGCTTTTGCAAGGTCACAACACTGTGGGTTTGTTTGATAATACAAACCTGAAGAAGGAATGCCATCCAGTGCAAGATCTCAGCAGTAGTTAGATATGCCACATTCTGAATACTTACTCACAATCAGGATGACTTTGAAGGCTGTTTAGTTCACATTTTTCTTTTATGGCCCGATTTAAATATTTCTTCCAGGTGTACACTTCTGACAAAATTTGGTTTCTATTCAATTTACCCATCTGAAGAGAAGCTTGTCAGAAAAGTTATTAGTATCAGGGTACCCTCTGAAGCTACATTTTCTTTATCACATTTTCTCCCAATCAGATAAGTTTTTCTCCTGTGGAAAGTGGTACTTTATAGTCTGATAAAAAGTATATCACATATAAACATCTAAAGGTATGCAATTTGGTAATCATCAATTCAGAAAGCTCAGTGGAGTATAGCACTGAGAATATACATGTGGAAATTATAGGTGTGCTGATGTTTATAGACAACCTAATTTCTTGTACGCATGTGGATATGCCACTTACCTGTTTTTACAATAATATCGTATGATGCATCTGTGCAAGTTGTTCTCATTTACTTTCAGGATAGGTGATATTGTATTTTAAGCTATCTGTAATTCACATCCATAATAAAAGTTTCAAAATATTTCATGAAAATTATGTTAATATTTTATATAACACAAAGAAAAGTTAATTATACACACTTACATATGTAGATTAGAGAGTCAATAATTCACCATACATTTTCCCCTGTTCATCATGTGCAACATAGCATGGTGAATAAGAGCATACATTTGGAAACAGATTGAGCATGACTCCAAATCAGATCCAACATTTACAAGTAGTTGAATTTTGCGTTGGTTTTATAAGCACTCTGAGTTTCAGCTTCTTCATCTAATAATTCAAGATAGTAAAATATACCTCATAAGATTATTGCGAAGATTAAATAAATTACCATTTATATAAACCATGTGGCACTTAAAGGGTGTTCATAAATGCAGTTAATTTTATATTTCTGATAAAATGTGGTATTTGTGGACTGTGTAAGATAGTAGTGACATTTGAAAATTGTAGGTGTTAATCAGTGGTGGGATGGGCAATAAGTTATTTGATATGAATATTTAAAAATGTTCTAAAGGTGAAAAGTTTTTTATTTGTCTATACAAATATTTAAAATTATAATCTATAATCATAATAATTTTATTCACTCTCATTTAAAAATGTTTGTATGGGACTTCCAGCCAAGATGGAGGCATAGCTGGACATGCTGTACCTCCTTTCACAACCAAGATTAAGGACAATACAAATATAGAAACAAAAAAAAAAAGAAAACCCAACCAGGACAGAGAGAAAATTGAATTCTGCAGGAGTCCAACAACGATTCACCCAGACTGCGACCAGAGGAGGCCCCGTGACCAGAGGTGACCCTGTGACCAGAGGCAGCAGAGAGACTGGAGGCGGCCCCGCAACCAGGGGTGGCTCTGCGAACCGAGGTGGTCCTGGGACAGGGAGCGAGGGTGGCTCTGCGACCTGAGGTGGCTGAGTGACCAGGGGCGGTCCTGTGACCAGGGAAGGCCAAGCGACCAGGGGCTGCTGAGCAACTGGGGGAGGCTCTGTGACCAGGAGCAGCCCTGCAACTGGGGGAGGCTCTACAACCGGGGGCAACTCTGGGACCGGGGGGAGGCCCTGAGACCGGGGGGCGGCTGAGCGACCAAAGGCAGCCCTGGGACCAGGACCAGAGGTGGCTGTGCAAGCGGCGGCCCTGTGACCTCAGGAGGGGCCTTTATGGAAGACCCAGAGTTCATACACGTGATCCTACATGAGACAAAACAAACAAACCTGGAACTGTGAAAAACCAGAGTTGGACCCAAAAGGGGAGCATCCCAACAGCTGAAACAGTGGAAGCTGAAAACACCAGGATACCCAAAGGAGACTGCACCACTGAATCTCACAGGTATTCTAGCACAGAAGTTCACACCATAAACCCAGGGAGCTAGAACAGATCAATTTAAGAAACTGAGGCTGACAAGAAGAGTCTCCCAAACAATGGGAACACAAAGAAACAATCCCCAAATGAAAGAAAAGGAGGAAGCCCCAGAAAGAATGTTAAATGAAATGGAGATAACTCAACTATCAGATTTTGAGTTCAAAACAATGGTTGTCAGGAAGCTCCATGAGCTCTCAAAGAGCGACCGGAAACTACAGGGAAACTATGATGAACTCACTGCAAACTATATCAACATGAAAAAGGAAATAGAAACTATCAACAAGGGCCAAGAGGAAATGAAGAACAGAATTTCTGAACTCAAGAACACAGTAGAAGGAATGAAAAGCAGAATTGATGCAGCAGAAGATCGGATCAATGAGTGGAGGACCAAGTAGAAAAAACACCCACAAAGAGCAAGAAAAGGAAAAGAGGCTCAGAAAGAATGAAGAGGGATTAAGAGAAATGCAAGACAATATAAAATGTAATAATATCCGTATAATACGGATTCCAGAAGAAGAAGAGCAAGGGATAGAAAACCTATTTGAAAAAGTAATGATGGAACACTTCCCTAATTTGACAAGAGAAAAAGTCACACAAATCCAGGAAACACAGAGAGTCCCAATCAAGAGGAACCCAAAGAGGCCACTTCAAGACACATCATAATTAAAATGGCAAAATTCCAAGACAAAGAGAGAATCTTAAAGGCAGCAAGGGAGAAAAAGGGATGATATACAAGGGAGCCCTGATAAGGTTAGCAGCTGACTTCTCAATGGAAACGCTCCAAGCCAGAAGAGAATGGCAAGAAATATTCCAAGCAATGAGAACCAAAGGCCTGTAACCAAGACTACTTTACCCAGCAAGGCTTTCAATCAAGATAGACAGCCAAATAAGGAGCTTCCCAAACAAAAGAAGTCTAAAAAAATACACCTCTATCAAACCAATTCTGCAAGAGATGCTAAAGGGACTGCTTTAAGGAAAGGAAGGAAAAGAGAGAGAGAGAGAGGAACATAGGTACAAAAATGGCAATGAATGATTACCTATCAATAATAACCTTAAACGTAAATGGATTAAATGCTCCAATCAAAAGACATAGAATAGCTGAATGGATAAGAAAGCATGACTCACACATATGCTGCCTACAAGAGACCCACTTCAGGACAAAAGACCTACACAGACTCAAAGTGAAGGGCTGGAAACAAATTTTCCAATCAAATGGAAAGGAAAAAAAAATGGGATAGCAACACTCATATCAGACAAAATAGACTTCAAAAGAAGGGCCATAAAGAGAGACCCAGAAGGTCACTTCATAATACTCAAAGGAAGAATCCACCAAGAAGACATAAGCATTGTAAATATATATGCACCCAACATAGGAGCACCTAAATACATCAAGAAAATCTTAGAGGAAAATCAAGAAAGATATTGACAGCAACACAATTATAGTAGGGAATTTTAATACCCCACTGTCAAAAATGGACAGATTTTCTAAACAAAATATCAACAAAGATATTGTGGCATTTAACAACACTCTAGATGAAATGGACTTAACTGATATATATAGAGCCCTTCATCCCAAAGAAACTAAATACACATTCTTTTCAAATGCATATGGAACATTTTCAAAGATAGACCACATGATAGGACACAAAACAAGACTCAACAAATTCAAGAAAATTGAAATCAAACCATGCATTTTCTCCAACCACAAGGGACTGAAACAAGAAACCAACCCCTAGGAGAAAAACCCAAAACACTCAAAATCATGGAGATTGAATAGCATGCTATTAAACAATGAATGGGTCAAGAATGAAATTAGGGAAGAAATCAAAAAGTTTCTGGAAACAAATGAAAATGAACTCACAACAACCCAAAACTTATGGGATACAGTGAAGGCAGTACTCAGAGGGAAGTTCATAGCGATACAGGCCTACCTAAAAAATATAGAAACATTTCAAACAAACAACCTAACCCTACACCTACAAGAACTTGAGGAACAACAACAAAGACAGCCTAGAGCAAGTAGAAGGAAGGAAATAACCAAGATCAGAACATAATTAAATGACATAGAGACTAAAAGCACAATTCTAAGGATCAATGAATCCAGGAGCTGGTTCTCTGAAAATATAAACAAAATTGACAAGCCTTTAAGCAGGCTCATTGAGAAAAAAGGAGAGAGGACCCAAAAACACAATCAGAAATGAAAGAGGAGAGATTATAACTGACACCACAGAAATACAAAGGATTGTAAGAAATTACTATGAAGAACTGTATGCCAAGAAACTTGAAAACCTAGGTGAAATGCACAAGTTTATAGAAAAATATAATCTCCCAAAACTCAATGAAGGAGAAGCAGAAAGCCTGGACAGACCAATAACAGCAGATGAAATTGAAGCAGTAAACAAAAAACTCCTGACACACAAAGCCCTGGACCAAATGGTTCCACAGGAGAACTCTACAAAGCATTTAAGGAAGAGCTAACCCCTATCCTTCAAAGACTATTCCAAAAAATCCAAAATGATGGAAGACTCCCAAGAAGCCAGTATCATCCTAATCCCAAAACCAGATAAACACACAACAAAGAAATATAACTTCAGGCCAATAGTGCTGATGAACATAGATGCTAAAATCCTCAACAAAATATTGGCAATCCACATCCAACAATACATTAAAAAGATCATACATCATGACCAAGTGGGATTCATCCCAGGGATGCAAAAAAAGCAAAGACAAAAATCACATGATCGTATCAATAGATGCAGAAAAAGCATTTGATAAGGTACAGCATCCATTTATGATAAAAACACTCAGCAAAGTGGGAATAGAGGGAGCATTCCTCAACATAATAAAGGCAACATATGAGAGGCCTACAGCCAACATCATACTCAAAGGGAAAAAACTAAATTTTTTTCCACTAAGATCAGGAACAAGACAAGGATGTCCACTTTCACCACTTCTATTCAATATAGTATTGGAAGTATTAGCCACAGTGATTAGACAAGAAAAGGAAATAAAAGGCATCCAAATTGGAAAGGAGGAAACAAAACTATCATTGTTTGCAGATGGCATGATAGTGTACATAGAAAATCCTATAGACTTGGCCAAAAAGCTGCTTGACCTAATAAATGAATTTGGCCAAACAGCAGGATACAAAGTCAATATCCAGAAATCAAAGGCATTTTTGTATACCAACAATGAAACAGCAGAAGCTGAAATCAAGATAAAAATCCCATTTGTTATAGCAAAAAGAAAAATAAAATACCTAGGAATAAACCTAACCAAGGAAGTAAAAGAACTGTATGCAGAAAATTACACAACACTGAAGAAAGAAATCAAGGAAGACACAAACAAATGGAAACATATACCATGTTCATGGATTGGAAGAATCAACATCATCAAAATGTCCATACTACTCAAAGTAATTTACAAATTCAACGCAATATGTATTAAAGTACCAATGGCATATTTCACAGACATACAACAAACATTTCAAAAATTTATATGGAACCATAAACGACCCTGAATAGCTGCAGCCATTTTGAGAAAGAAGAGCAAAGTAGGAGGGATCACAATATCTGATACCAAACTGTATTATAAGGCCACTGTAATCAAAACAGCCTGGTACTGGCATAAAAACAGGCACATGGACCAGTGGAACAGAACAGAGAGCCCAGAAAGAAACCCCAGTCTCTACAGTCAATTAATATTTGACAAAGGGGGCAGCAACATAAAATGGAGTAAAAATAGCCTCTTCAACATGTGGTGTTGGGAGAACTGGACAGCTATGTGCAAAAAAATGAAACTCGAGCACCAGCTTACACCATATACAAAAATAAATTCAAGGTGAATAAAAGATTTAAATATAAGCTGTGATACATTAAAGTCCTAGAGGAGAACATAGGCAGGAAAATCTCAGATATTTCATGCAGCAACATTTTTTACTAATATGTCCCCTAAAGCAAGGGACATAAAGGAAAGAATAAACAAATGGGATCTTATCAAAATAAAAAGCTTCTGCATGGCTAAAGAAAACAGTATTAAAATAAAAAGGGAACCAACTGTATGGGAAAACATATTTCCCAATGATACCTCAGAGAAGGGTTTAATCTCCAAAATATATAAAGAACTTACATGACTCCACTCTAAGAAGACAAGCAACCCAATTAAAAAATGGGCAAAGGACTTGAACAGACACTTCTCCAAAGAGGACATTCAGAGGATCCAGAGACACATGAAAAGATGCTCAATGTCTCTAGCTATCAGAGAGATGCAAATTAAAACCACTATGAGATATCACTTCACACCAGTCTGAATGGCCATCATAAACAAAGCAACAAACAACAAGTGTTGGAGAGGTTGTGGAGAAAAGGAGACCCTATTGCACTGTTGGTGGGATTGGAGACTGGTACAACCACTATGGAAAGCAATATGGAATTTTCTAAGAAAATTAAAAATGGATCTACCTTTTGACCCAGCAATCCCACTGCTAGGATTATATCCTAAGAACCCTGAAACACCAGTCCAAAAGAACCTATGCACCCCAATGCTCATATCAGCATAATTTACAATAGCCAAGTATTGGAAGTAACCCAGGTGCCCATCAGTAAATGAATGGATCAAAAAACTATGGTACATTTACTCAATGGAATTCTATGCAGCAGAAAGAAAGGAGCTCCTACCCTTTGCAACAGCATGGATGGAACTGGGAGCATCATGCTAAGTGAAATAAGCCAGAAAGTGAAAGACAAATACCATATGATCTCACCTTTAACAAATCTCACCTAATCAACAAAACAAACAAACAAGCAAAATACAACCAAAGACACTAAAATTGAGAACAGACTGACAGTCACCAGAGGGGAGAGGGGAGGGAAGATGAGGTGTAAAGGAAAAGGGTTTACAGGAACAAGTATAAAGGACACATGGATAAAAACTAGGGAGGTGGAAATGGAAGGAAGGTGGGGAGGTTTGGGGTGGTGGGCTGGGATGGGAATAAAAGACAGAAAACTGTACAATAATGACAATTAAAATAAATTTAAAAAGATGTTTGTATGAATACCAGAGAAAGCAAGGGGAAGAGAGTGGTAGATGGGCTTGTGTTGTGCTCAAGAAAAGCAGTTGTAAGTGATTCTTGGCTAATGAGGATTGGGAGAAAGAATTAACATAAAAACAAGTCAGTCAAGTACAAGAGGAGAATTCCTTTCCACTGAGATGGGAAAGAAAGAAATAAGACTGGACATGTCTGCTGATACATAAATACCACAAGAATAGGAAACTTCCTGTCAAGGTGGAGGCATAGGTACATACATCATGCCTCTTTGCACAACCAAAAGAAGGACAACAACAAAATTAAAAACAAAAATCATCCAGAACTGCCTGAAAATTGAACTGTATGGAAGTCTGACAACCAAGGACTCAAAGAAGAAACATTCACCCAGAGGGGCAGAGATGGGCAGCTGGGGTGGAGAGGATGTGTGGCAAGGCAGCAGCTAGCAGACTGAGTGGTCTCACATTTCATTCAGATAAACCAGGAGGAACAAATGGGGAGAGAGACAGACTGCCCAATCCAGGGTTCCAATGTGGGGAAATAAAGCCTCAAAACCTCTGACTGTAAACATTGGTGGGGGTTGTGGCAGTGGGAGAAACTCCCAGCTTCACAGGAGAGTTTGCTGGAGAGACCCACAGGGTCCTAGAATGTATACAAATCCACTCACATGGGAATCATCTCCAGAAGGGCCCACTTTGCTTCTGGGTAGTGGGGAAGTGACTGAAAGCCCGCCAAGAGCTGAGCAAGCAGCATTGTTCCCTCTTGGACCCCTCCCCCATATACAGTGTCACAGTGCAGCTAAGTGGGTTACCCTGCCCTGCCTAATCCCTAAGGTTCCACCCCTTAAAACATAAGAGGTGCCCCAAGACAAGGAAATATGGCCCAAATGAAAGAACAAATCAAAATTCCAAAAATAGAACTAAGTGATGAAGAGATAGCCAACCTATCAGATGCAGAGTTCAGATCACTGGTAATCAGGATGCTCCCAGAAAGGGTTGAGTATGGTGGCAAAATAGAGGAAAACATGAAGTGAAATAAAGTGAAGTTTCCCTTCACTTTACTTCACTGCACTTCACATGCAAAGTGAAATGAAGGAAAATACACAGGGAACCAATAGTGAAGGGAAGAAAACTGGGACTCAAATCAATGATTTGGAACAGAAGAAAGAAACAAACATTCAACCAGAAAAGAATGAAAAAATAAGAATTCACAAAAATGAGAAGAGGCTTAGGAACCTCCAGGACACATTTAAATATTCCAATATCCAAATCATAGGGGTGACAGAAGGAGAAGAACAAAAGCAAGAAATTGAAATTTTTTTTGAAAAAATAATGAAGAACTTCCCCAATCTGGTGAAGGGAGTAGACTTCCAGGAACTCCAGGAAGCTCAAGAGTCCCAAAGAAGTTGGACCCAAGGAAGCATACACCAAGGCACATCATAATTACATAACCCAAGATCAACTATAAGGAGAGAATCTTAAAAGCAGCAAGAGAAAAGGAGACAGTTACCTACAAAGGAGTGCCCATAAGACTATCAGCTGATTTCTCCAGGGAAACCTTGCAGGCAAGAAGGGGCAGGAAAGAAGCTTTCCAAGTCACGAAAGGCAAGGACCTACATCCAAGATTGCTCTATCCAGCAAAGCTATCATTTAGATTGGAAGAGCCAAGTAAGTGCTTCCCAGATAATGACAAGTTAAAGGAGTTCATCATCACCAAATATTTATTATATGAAATTTTAAAGGGACTTATCTAAGAAAAAGAAGAAGATCAAAATTATCAATTATAAAATGACAAGAAACTCACAACTATCAACAACTGAACCTAAAACAAGAACAAAAATAAACTAAGCAAATATCTAGAACAGAAACAGAATCACAAAAATGGAGATCACACGGAGGGTTATCAGTGGGGAGAGGAAGTGGGGAGAATGGTGGAAAAGTTACAGGGAATAAGAAACATAATTGGTAGGTACAAAATAGACAAGGGGAGGTTAAGAAGAGTATAGGAAATGGAGAAGTCAAAGAACTTATAGGCAGGACCCATGGACATGAACTAAGTAAGGGCAGGGGGGATGCTACTGGAGGTGGGGGGGGGTACAGGGCAGAAGGCAATAAAGGGGATTAAAAAATGGAAAAACTGTAATAGCATGATCAATAAAGTAGACTTGAACAAACAAACAAACAAGCAAATAAATAAATAAATACCACAAGATTATTTGATTATGTTCCTTCCTACCACATATCTAAAAATGCCACAATTTTTTATAGGTATACCCTCAAACTAAAAATCAGGTGTAGCATATTGTTTCATGTTTTGGATTCAAAGTCTGAGAAAATTTTTGGTGGTCATGAGCTGGGTTGAGTCTCCTGACTTTTGTCCAGACCAAACAAGTTAAACAGGTATCCTATCCTTAAACATCGACAGTCTTGGCACAGAGATTGTCTGAAATATTTAAGTGGATAAAATTTGTCACTTATTATTTGCTAAGACTTTATGTATTGACATAAATTACTCATTTTATTTTCAAAACAGTTGGTGGAAGGAACAAAGAGACACAAAGAACCACTTTTATTTTTTTCTAACATCCTACTATTAGTCTTATGCCTTTTCAGGAAAAACACAGTAAAGCCTAGCGGAAGTGCTCTTCTAAACCAGAAAGTAACCTGCGATACTTTCCAATAGTCAGACACTTGAAAAGACAAAGAATACAGAGGAACGATATCCCCAAGGAAAATGCAAGAGAATAACCTGAAGGTGGATCTATATAAAGCAGCAATTCTCAAGCAGGGCAATTTTGCTCCCCCTGTCCACTTACCCTGCCCTGAGACCTACGACAATGTCTGGAGACATATTTGTCACAACTTGGGTTGGGGTTGCTTCTGGCATCTAGTAGGTAAAGGCCAGGGATGCTGCTAAATCCTAAAATTCATAGGGCAACCCTCCATCAAAAAAAATTATGCAGCCCAAAAGTACTGAATTTGAGAAACCATGAAATAGACCATGATAATTGGATATAATATTTTTATTTCTAGCCTCAACTGTTGAATCTCTCACCCCAGAGATCCTTGTCTGGACCAAGTCAGTAATTTGCATGCACATGTGTGTGTGTAGATGGTATAAAGAGGATATCTAAGGCTATAAGCATCACTACACACACTCTAAGTGCTGGGAGCCAGAAGGTGCTATTAGGAAACAGGAAGATATCATTATTTATCAACAGTACATATGATTGAGGTCATTTGTTTGGCCCCATATTCATTTTTTGCTATTATTATTGTACTATGACCACAAACAACCTATTCTGTAATGTGTCTAGATAGCTTACAAATGTGTATTTGGCTATAAGGGCAATTACGTATCATCAATTATTTATTGCTTCTCTCACCTTTTTGAAGCTTTCTTTGCTTTTGCCCTTTATAATGCTTTCTCTCCTCACCCTCCTACTATCTTTTAAAACTATTCTCCCCAATATATCTTTTTTATCTGTTTTGTTCTATCTAATTAATGTTTTTTGTTACTTGGCAGAGTGTTTTATAAAACCTTTTTCCTAAATATTTTCATCTCCATCCTTACCCTAAACACACACGTGCATTCACACTTTTCTGAAAACTTCAATTCCAAGATTCATGTTGTTATGCATGAAATAGACATTTTCTAGAATATGATTCTGGCCTGCTGCCTGAAAATGTCTCAAAGGAGGGCTGAGACTAAGCCAATCAGAATTTTTCCTGGAATTTTTAGAACTAGAACTGAGCATAAAAATTTCCAGAACAATCACATTTACATGGATCAACAACAAACTGTAGCCATTTGGGAGAGGGGAGAGAGAGAGATTGAGAGAGAGAGAGAGAGAGAGAGAGAGAGAGAGAGAGAGAGAGAGAGAGAATGAATGGGAATTGATAGACATAGAGGAGTAGCTAAAGAATACCAGGTAGAGATAAATAGCCCTGACAATGTTTGAATCACTGTCTTCAATTATCAATTACTCCTCTGGTCCAGAATTATTCTCTTAAGAAAACCCCATAAAGTTTTTTCCATAATCTAATTTGAATCTGATTTGTGTGTTGTGTAACAGAGTCATTTTTAAGTGACTTACAGTCTTTCTTTACACACACCTTTTCCCTAATCTAGCCATTCCACTCTGATGCTTTGTTTTCTTGATAAGCACATTTCAAGCCAAATGCTATCTGAGCAGCTTCACATCATATTCATATCATCATCATACTCTATCTCCTTCCTCAAAGTTCCTCTTCCTCCTATATCTCTTGCTTAGGGTAATCCAATTTGCCCATTATCCTAAGCAGAAACAGGGACATCCTTAATAACTAACTCCTTTTTTTCCCTTCTTCTGCTAAAGGCAAATAATCCTTAATGCACTATTCTTAAAATCAAAAATATTTTTAAAGATTCATAATGAAGAACACACCAAGTGTCTAAATAAAGACACAATCAGTAATAGTACCATGTGGGACCATCCTTTTCTTTCAAGCTCTACAGTATCTTCTATCCATCAGCATCTTCATTTACATTTTAGACCATTGTAAGGATTTTCCTGAACTATTGAAATGGGCTCCTAACTGTTCTAACTAGCCCAAAGCCTTCCAAGTTTCCTTAACTAAGCCAACAGTCATCTTTTAATATGCAAATCTGATTATATCCACTCTCTACTTAAAATCCTTATAATGGTCTCCATTTCCATATGTTCTTAAACATGCTGTATAAAGCATTTTGTGATCAGGTCTCCTACTACTTCCATCATCCCTCTCTGACTATCATCAATACTGAACTTCCTTTGGTTCTTTAAATGCATAAGGACAGTTCACTAATCTCTGCATTTTAATATTCTATGGATTTTGCTTGGATTGACCTTATTTGTAGAAGGAAAAATAAAGAGCAGATTTATTAAGCAATAGTACACTCCACAGAACATAGGTGCGGGTCAGCTCTGAGCACAAATTGACCCTCAGTAGCCAAAGGGATGCTATTCTTTTTTAAAAATGTATATTTAATTGATTATGCTATTGCAGTTGCCCAATTTCTCCCTTTTCCCCCTCAACCCAGTACCTCCCTTCTATTCAGCAATCCTCCCCCTTAGTTCATGTCCATTGTTCATGCATATAAGTTCTTTTGCTTCTCTGTTCCCTATACTATTCTTAACGTCCCCATCTATTTTGTACTTACAATTATGCTTCTTAATCCCTGCATTTTCTCCCCATTTTTCCTGTTCCTTCCTCCCAGCTGATAACCCTACAAATGATCTCCATATTTTTGTGTCTGTTCCTGTTCTAGTTGTTTACTTAGTTTTTTTTTAGATTCAGTTGTTGATGGTTGTGAATTTTTTGCCATTTTAATGTTGATAGTTTTGATCTTCTTTTTCTTAAATAAGCCCCTTTAACATTTCATGTAATAATGGCTTGATGATGATGAACTCTTTTGGCTTTACCTTGTCTGTGAAAGTAACTCTCTGCTTTTCTCTTGCTGCTTTTGAGATTCTCTCTTTATCTTTAACCTTTGGAATTTTAAGTATGGTATATCTTGGTGTGGTCTTCTTTGGGTCCATCCTCTTTGGGACTCTCTGTGCTTCCTGGACTTGTATGTCTTATTTCCTTTACCAAATAGAGATGTTTTCTTTCACTTATTTTCAAATAAGTTTTCAATTTCTTGCTTTTCCTGTTCTCCTTCTGGCATCCCTATGATTAGGATGTTGGTACATTTGGAGATGTCCCAGAGGCACCTTATACTTTCCTCTTTTTTTATCTCTTTTTTCTTCTTTCTGTTCTAGTTAAATTTTTATTTCTTCCTTATGATCCAAAACATTAATTTGAATCCTTGTTTCATTCCCTCTAGTATTGGTTCACTGTAAATTTTTCTTTATTTCATTTAGTGTAACCTTCATTTCTTCCTGGGTCTTTTTTATTCTGTTGCTTTACCCAGTGAATTCTTTGAGCATCCTGATCACCAGGATGTTTTGAACTTTGCATCTGATAGGTTGGTTCTCTGTTTCATTTAGTTCTTTCTCTGTGATTTTGTTCAGTTCTTTTATTTGGGTCATATTTCTTTGTCTCCTCAATTTGGCAGTTCCCCTGTGTTTGCCTCTGTGCATTAGGTACAGATGCTTCGACTCTCTGTCTTAGTAGCATGGCCTATTGTAGAACAGGCATCTGTAAATTGTGTGTGGCGGAGCCTTAGGTGATCACCAGGGTAGGGCAACCACTTCATCACAATGTGGCTCTGTGTGGGGGGAGGGCTCAGTGAAGGGACAAGGCCACTGCCTAGCCTCTGGATGTTTGCCTGGCACTTACTCTGTGTGACTGGCACCCTTCCAGCTGTTGCTCTGGTGCTGAATCCCAGATTGGGGAGAATCTGTGTATGTTCTAAGACTGTGCAGGCCTTTTAATCAGAGTCTCCTGAACCCCTACTGCCCAAACCCCTATTGGTTTTTACAGACAGAAATTATGGGGATTTATCTACCTGGAGCTGAAACCCTGGGTTATGTAGTGTGGCCTGGGGCTGGGATCACTCATTCCCAAGGTAACCCTCCTGGTTTTTGTCCATCACATGTGAATGTGAGACTGCCATTCCACTGCCACTAGCTCTCTGTGCCACACCATGTCTCCACACCTCTCCACCCATTTCCACATCTCCACCCCTCCTACCAATCTGGATGAATGTGGCTTCAATTTTCTGACAGTTCTGGATGTTATTTGTTTTGAGGTGTAGTTGCAATTCTTTCCATGGTTGTGTGAGGAAGAGAAATGCATTTACCTATGCCTCCATCTTGACTGGACTGGGTTAATCTTGATTATTTACCCTCAATCTAGTACTAGTAAGTACTTATACCTTTGAAACCAGCCCAATTTTACTTAATCTAGGAAGATAAATATTAAATATTATTGCACTGTATCTTTCTCTTCTAAACTTTTTTCTCTTAGCATTATATAATTTCTTCCTGGATTATTTCAACCACTTCTCATATCTTCAGTTATTGATGACTCCAGAAGTGGGGATACGATCCCTTGTTCCAATCGCACACATATATTCAATTGCAACTTATATATAAAACAGCAGCTCAATTTCAATATGTCCAAAAATGAAATTTTATTCTCCTCTGAATTGCTTCTTATTCAAGACCTTCTGTGTTTGAGAAAATTACACAACTATTAACAAAAGAAAGAAAGAAACCTGGAATTCATCCTTGACCCTTCCTTCTCCCTCATGTTCTGTGTCATCCTCCAAGGTGCAGGACCCAGCTGTCATGTGGTCATTGCCTGTGTTTACATCTTTCCCAATACCATGCTCACCAATGTTGCTGCTAACATTGTCAAATGTTGGGAATTGCAGTGATCACTGCCAATGTCGTGACCCAACTATGCTGCTAACACCATCAACACAATGCTGCCGATTCTTACGTCTCACAGCAATTATAAAGCAATAAGCTCTTCTAACTGCCACTTTTAGTGTATGTTTCAGTCTCTGAGATTGAGGATTTGTGTGGGAGATAACGAGAGTGAGCTGGGGAGTAATCTCAGGGAGACAAACTACGCTCAGCCTCATTCCCCTCTTTGGTGTTCAATTCTTCAACCAGCCGTACCCTGCTTGACTATATTTCCTCTAGATAAATAATTATTTTTATAGGCAGCTTTTGATTCTCCATGTGAACATACCCTGGTCGATCTTCACCAGTCCTCAAAATTATGCCCCAGCACATGTGAATCTGACAGTAAATGCACCCTAGGCTCATGCATTGACCACTGCACACAGATTGAGGGTTCAGTCCCACAAGACTGCCCTCACGTTATGTGTTAATTTCAGGTCCCAAGTGGTAACCTAAACTCTGAGGAAGTGGCTATAAGTTACGGATTCCCACAACCCAGCTTCAGGTTTGATAATGTTTTATATTGACTCGCAGAACTCAAGAAAACATTTTACTTACGTTTACTGATTTACTTATAAGAGTCTATAACTCAGGTGTGGTTAATGGAAGAGATATATAGGTTATGGTATGGAGCAGGCACGTGTGGGACTTGCATGTTTCCTCTGGGCACATCACTCTCCCAGCATTTTCTAAACCTGGAAGCTTACAAAGTCTTATTGTTTAAAAAATACTTTTAGACTGTTATCCCCACCTCCACCTTCCCCTTCTTGGAGGTCAGTAGCTGGAGCTGAAGGTTCAAATCCTCTAATCAGTTGTTCTTTCTACTGAAGAGACACATCCTTGTCTTCATCTCATTAGCATAAACTCAGGTGTGATCAAAAGGGGTTTTTTATGAATAACAGAATTTACTCCTCTCACTCAGGAAATTCTAAAGAATCTGTGCCTGGGACTGGGGACAAAATCCAAATATATTTTTTATTATACCATTATCCATCATGTTCCTCTTATGGGCATAGTAGAAAATAACTTGATATTATATCAAATTGTATTATATAATATGATACATGATAATTAAACTATGTGATATAACCAATAAAGATCATCTATAAAAGAATCCTAAAACCAGGTGAAATATAATTAAAGTGAGAAGATACAATCATTTGAATCAAAAATGGTACATTCCTCTCTGTTTATTTTTAAAAAGATATATAGTTCCAATATATATCATCCATGTCTCCCAGTGAGGCACAGATAAATTAAATTCACAGACAACAAATGGTTATAACAGTATTTAGTTAGGGTTATTTATTTGAGGTAATGTGGTTCTAACTACATCATGATTACCTGGAGTGCTTGTTAGACATGGCGTTTTCCAGGGATACTGGGACCCAGGAATCTTGGTTTCATTAATATCCTTGGTAATCTGATGCACACAGAGTTTAAAAGCAACTGATTGAAGGAATTGCTAATAATGATATAGATTTTATACTGGATAAACTGGTACAGATCTAATTAAATTACACTGAAATAAACTTAAATTAGCATTGAATAAATATAAAATATAACTGAGAGTCAAGAAGAATTTTTTTGGTGATCTCATTGCCTTGGTATTTGCTTCTGTCCAATGTCATGGTTGCCCCTTTCCCTTGAATCAAGATTTCACTTTATGTACCAGCTAAAACTTTTAATGACTTTAATAACATTTTTAGAGATATTAGAGATGTTAGTCAAATGTTTAACACAACTCTTGGTTAAAATTGCACAATAAAACCCAGATGAGATAAATGGATATTTATATTTAAGTATGTAAGAAATGCAAGATAGTGAAAACTACTTTATTAATAACAGCCACCTTTGGTTTTTTAGAAAATTCTTTATTCTAAAATGTAGAATAGTTTTCTTTTTCTATGAAAGAAAACTATTTCATACAACCTTAACCAACTTTCATTCCACATAGTATTCTCTCTTTTCACTGAAGTATCTTGGACCTAGTGTCAACTTTTACACTTTAAAAAGCCTAAATTAAAAACAACAACAACAACAACAACAGAAACCAGAAAACTCCTTCCTTGTTGGAATAGAAAACACACACCTGACTCACACATAGAAGACATATATTTTACACATTCAAAAAAAGGAACCAGTCCCAGGAAGCAAATATTTTCCTTTGTTGGATATCAGTGTAGGTTCTAATCACCTCAGCCTCCTGGGTAGCATTTGGATGGTTTTCCCAGACACCCCTGGGGACCATGGGTTTTTTTAAGATTTTATTTATTTACTTATAGAGAGAGGGATAAGGAGGGAGAAAAAGAGAGTGAGACATAAATATGCAAGAGATACATGGGTTGATTTCCTCTTGCCTGTCCCCAACTGGGGACCTGGCCTGCAACCCAGGCCAGTGCCCTGACTGGGAATTGAACAAGTGACCCTCAGGTTTGCAGGCCAGCACTCGATACACTGAAGCACACCATCCAAGTCTGATGACTATGTTTATGCTAAGTTTTGATACAGTATACAAGACTTGTGCAGTAATTAGCATTCAAAGGCATCACTGATTTTCCTTTTACTGAGTTCATTGTCTATTTCCAGGCCCAGAATCCAATGAGTTAGAGCATGTAATCAAGTGATATTAACAATTCAAATCTTAAATTAAACCTACATAATAGAGTATGCCAAAGAGTAGCATTATCCATATCACAGACTTGTTAAGCCAACAGAAAGGAGCAAAATAATAAAGAGGACAAACTCAAATGGCTAATGGTCTATCAGTAAATGTGAGAAGCAAGAAAATAAAATCCTGTATAATTCAAAGTGATATGAATAATGGAATGTGTTCATTTTTAGACTTGAAACTTTTCAGTGTCTTTAACCACTGTTTATATTGGTTTTAATATAGTCATTGATAAAACTTAAGCAAGAGAACAATAAAGTAAAAATTCAGCATATTTCCATGATAAATATATTAGGAAATTTTAGAAAATCACCTAATCAGCTTTATGAGGAGCTGACAATTATTCCCGATCACGCTTGAGAATTATAAGTACTTTACATTCTCCTTAAAACCTGCTGGAGCATCTAAAAACACTGAACATTTTCTATGAGAATATTTTGAGTCATTAATCTCCTGCAAAATCTTCTGAGAACCATGTGCCTTCTTAAAGTAATCCTTAGAGAAATGCACATCTATTTGTATAAACAATTAATAATACTCTTTCTTAATCATTAAATTTAGAAGGAACAATAAAAGTGGAATAATTTTGTAATTTAAATCTTTAACAAATAACAGTTATATGGTTCATACATATATTATTGATCTAATTATGATTTTCCTTTATTTCTGAGCCTATGTCTATACTGAATATTTAAAAATTAATAAAGCAACAGAGAGCTTGAATAAAAAAATAAAAAATAAAACTGATTTACCAAATATATCTCTCTCAATACCTACAAAATAATAAAAGAATACAGCTTGGTGAGAAATAACCTACTAGATTTGTAAAATATTAAAATATTACTATTTACATCTACAAATGAATGGGTAAGCAGAAAAAATTAAACTCACAGTATTTTATTTCAAGAAATACTTTTGCTACATTTATAGTCCACACAAATAGCATGAATATATTTTTAGCACAATTAACCAAATACCCTTAGGCCCACTTTCCTGCTCATGGCTTTAGGCTGGCTAATGTGAAACTTAATTTCTTTTAATCTTCTCAAGGTTAGCAAAGTGTGAAATATACTGTACATTGGATTAACCCTACTTACAGCAGCATTGTTTTATCATAAAATTTTAGAAAATAATGTGTAATGATTTTCTAATAAAAAATGAAGTAGAAACACTAAGGTTCCATTATCAGGGTTGAAATTATGATAACATCATAAATGAGAGGAAGCACACAGAGTAGGCCAAGAGAGACTGCAAATAAGAAGGAGCTATTAAAATAAATGTAGAAATCACAGGATGACACTATGCGAAGTCATAGTTACAAATTATTTCTTTTTAAGCTGGAACTCAAGAGTTTTGAGACTCACCTGAATGCTGCCCTTAACAAAATGTTTGTTTTTAGGGCTATCTCATCTAATAGTGTTTAATAATGTAATTGTCTAGGATCAGAGAAGCCAAAATCAGGAGTTTCTTCTGTGTGTAGAAATGAACTTTTCCAACTATCTCTAAGCTAGAAAAACATGCACCTTATATTTAGGGGACTCTGTGAAAACATTTAGATGGCCTAGTTGGTTACATACCAAATATAGTTACAACTATGATTCTCCTAAAAATCACTAGTGGCACATGTAAACAGGTTTTATATGCGTAGTAGGTGGTAAAGAAAATGGGTGTAGTATACAATTTGTATTCTAAACATGCAAGGTTATTATACTGAAAGAAAATTCTACAAAACACTTAATGGATTAAACTTGAAAAGGAGTAATGATGTGAAAAAATATATAGGAGAGGAAGCAAATTGCATGCAATAAGGCAGAAAATAAAATTCAGTGAGATTTAGGTTTATACAAACAGAGTTATCTCAAATAAGCTGCCACTTTGCATTCTTGTCTGGGAATTCATAATAGAGCTATAGAAATACACTAAGGGTTGAATAATCTAATCTCACAAAATTAAAACACCTGTGTGTATGCATGTGTGTGCATCTGTACCTTTTAGCTACATTTTATTTGAAAGCCATATTTTAAATATGTACCAGCATTTAAAAGAAATGAAAAGCAAATAAACTTGAGAAATTCATTTCAAAAAATGACAGTAGCCTTATTAATCCATGATGAGCTCGATATGGTTGGGTAAAATATACAAAATTCTTTGAAATTTAAAGTGCTCTGCAAATATAAGGGACTATGAATATAATACTTTACATGGGAAAGGCAGAAAAATAATGTATTGTGAAAGCAAATTTAGTCTTTTATGTGACTATGAATACCAATTTGTGGAACAAATAAACATGTTATTCTTCTTGTGTGAAGAAAATGGTATGAAACCACTTTTATTATGTTGAGCTATTCATTATGGAAGCTAGTCAAGCTAGAAATAGAAACACGGGTGGAAAAAATGTTTTAGTCATATTGAGAATGGCTTTACTTAAAAGGGAAGAACTTGGATGGGTAAAAGGGAAATCCACAGGTTAAATTTTCTTTCTGTAAAGCACATTTTATTTCTTGATTTCAAAAAAGCTTCATATTTCAATTATATTTTGTAACAGATATAAATATGTCTCCATAATTTGTAGCACTGCAATCTACCTTGTCCAGAGAAGATTTTGAATAACACCACAAGAATCTTTGAAGCTAGACTAGAAAACACATCCAAGAATGGGAGGTAGCTATCCTGGCCAGTGTGGTTCAATTGGTTGGAGCATCATCTTATAACCAATGACTCACAGGTTCAATTTATTGTCAGGGCACATATCTATGTTGAAGGTTTGATCCCTGGTCTGGGCCTCTACAATCACCAGTAAATGACAGGTATGTGTACTGGAGGCAACCAAGTGATGTTTCTCTGTCTTCCCTCTTCTCTCTCTAAACCAATAAAAAATGTTCTTGGGTGAGGCTTTAAAAAAAAAAGAGAGACTTCTGGCCAAGATGGAGGCATAAGTAGACATATTGTGCCTCCTCACACAACCAAAATTAAAGACAACAAAAAATTAGAAACAAAAAAAGAACCAGATATGACAGAAAATTGAACTGTAAGGAAGTCCTACAACCATTCAACCAGACCAGTAAGAGGGATGGAGTCTGTGGCCAGTGGAGAGGGGTCGCAGCAGGAAAAAGCGGTGGTTGGAGGTCCCAGGCATGCAGGCAGCAGCTGGAAGACCCCAGGTCCACAAGGTGGCTGGCTGACAATAGACAGGTATGTGCAAATAAACCAGGCAAAAATGGGGAGTGACAGAGACCCTGCAACTCAGGGCCCCAGCACTGGGAAATAAAGCCTAAAAGCACCAAGTGAAAACACTTGTGGGGGTTGAGGTGTCGGGAGAGACTCCCAGCTTCTCAGGAGAGTTTGTTGGAGAGACCCACAGGGTCCTAGAACTTACACAAATCTACCCACACAGGAATCAGCACCAGAAGGGCCCAATTTGCTTGTGGAAAGCAGTGGAAGGGACTGAAATATGAGAGAGTGTGAAACAAGCTCCATTGTTCCCTCTCTGACCCCACCCCCACATACAGTGTCACAACCCATCCACTGGGTTGCCCCACCCTGGTGATCACCTAAGGCTCCGCTGCTCACTGCCAGGTGCAACCACACCAAAAAAAAAAAAAAAAAAGGCTCAAACAGAACAACAGATCAAAGCCAAAGCCTCAGAGCCAGCACATCTAAGCTACCAAGAGATAGTCAACCTATCAGATGCACAATTCAAAGCACTGGTGATCAGGATGCTCACAGAATTGATTGATTTTGGTCACAAATTAGATGAAAAAATGAAGGCTACAATAAGTGAAATGAAGGAAAAGGCACAGGGAACCAGTAATGATAGGAAGAAAACTGGGACTCAAAATCAATGGAGTGGACCAGAAGGAAGAAAGAAACAAGCAAACAGAAAAGGAGGAAGAAATAAGAATTTAAAAAAATGAGGAGAAGCTTAGGAACCTCGAGGACATCTTTAAACATTCCAACATTTGAATTATAGGGGTACCAGAAGGGGAAGAGGAAGAGCAACAAGTGAAAAACTTATTTGAACAAATAATAAAGGAGAACTTCCCCAATTTGGCAAAAATAGACTTCCAGGAAGTCCAGGAAGCTCAGAGAGTTCCAAAGAAGTTGGACCGAAGAGGAAAACACCAAGGCACATAATCATTAAGTTACTCAAGATTAAAGATAAAGAGAGAATCTTAAAAGCAGCAAGAAAAAAGGAGACAGTTACCTACAAAGGAGTTCCCATCAGACTGTCATCTGATTTCTCAAAAGAGACCTTACAGGTAAGAAGGGGCTGAAAAGAAGTATTCCAAGTCATGAAAATCAAAGACCCACATCCAAGATTGCTCTATCCGGCAAAGCTGTCATTTAGAATGGAAGGGAAGATAAAGTGCTTCTCAGATAAGGTCAAGTTAAAGGAGTTCATCATCACCAAGCCCTTATTATATGAAATGTTAAAGGGGCTTATCTAAGAAAAAGAAGATAAAAAACATGTGCAGTAAAATAACAGCAAACTCACAGTTATTAACAACCACACCTAAAACAAAAGCAAACTAAGCAAACAGCTGGAACAGGAACAGAACCACAGAAATGGAGATCACATGGAGGGTTAGCAACAGGGGAGTGGGAGGAGGAGAGAGGGGGAAAAGGTACAGAGAATAAGTAGCATAGATGGTAGGCAGAAAATATACAGGGGGAGGGCAAGAATAGTGTGGGCAATGTAGAAGCTAAAGAAGTTATGACGGACATAAACTAAAGCGGGGAAATGTGGGTGGGAGTAGGGGTGCAGGGTGGAGGGGAATGAAGGGGGAAATGGGACAACTGTAATAGCATAATCAATAAAATAACATAAAAAGAATGTAAGATAGCATTCTAGATCAATCGGTTGAGTGGAATAATTTTATTAATCAGTATTTTAAAAATAATGTACTACCTCTAGTTAATCAGTATTTAGCTATGGCTGTACCTTTATTGTATTCACAATTATTCAGGTGTTATGAAACAGTTGACACCTTATTTATTTACAAGTGTGTAGTAATCATGCAATTGTTTAGCTTAATGAGTGACTTAAGCTTTCATATTACTAACTACATGGGATTTTAGTGATCTGCCATGGCAAGACTGATATATGAATATGCACTGCATGTTCTCAGGCATGATAGCAATTTTTTTAAAGTTATAACTTCTCTTTACCCATTCAAATTCTAATCATCCTTCAAAAATTAGCACCAGATTTAACTTTCTTCATGAAACAATTTAATATTTTTTCCAATATTACTTTTTCCATTTCTGATAATCAAGACTGCCTTGATTTAAAAATGTTAATACTTATTAATAATTAGAAATACTAGGAGAAAGTCTAGAGTCCAGTTTTGCAATCTCATGGTAGAAAAATATGTGCTCAAATAAGACTGGCAAACAAAAAATTTTTAAAATAAAAGGAGGCTTTTGATGGCATAAAATTTGTCAAAGGGGATTATAAAGTCAATAGACAAACAAATTTAGGGGGATAATTTACAATGCAATGACACAAGATTAATAGCTACAAAATAGAAAGAACTTAGTAGGTCATGGATGACTAAATCCAAATGTCAATAAATGTATGAAAAGATATAAAGCTCATTAAGAGTTGATGATACACTAATTAACCAACACAGTGAATGGCTACATCACTGTATTTCCCTAATTTGCCTCATTTTCTTCATAACATATAACATCATCTGACATATATTTGCTGTTTTACCTGTTAATTATTTGTGTCTCCTTACAGAGCATAAGCTGCATAAAACACACCATGTGTCTTTTGTTCACTACTTTAATATAATACTTAAAGCATTATGTGATATACAGAAGGACAGAGGAAATATGAATATATAGGTATTACTTTACTCCAACCCACTGGTAAAACTGAAAAAAATAACTATACATATAATTATTTTTTCTAGCAATGTGAAAACTATCACTTCACCCACATTCTAGTCAGCAATATATATGTGCATATATGTATACATATGTACACATGTGTATACATATCTGTGTGTATATACACATATGTACATACATATATATTACTGACTAGAATGTGAGGGGAGTGATAGTGTTCACATTGCTAGAAAAAATGTGAATTACTACAGTCATTTTGGAAAGCAATTATGTAATAGCTGTTTAAATTAAACACAACAATCTCACTCCTGGATTTCAGTCCTAGAGAAATGAAATACTTGTATATATCAGGTCAGTGTTTAGTGCAGCACTATTGATAAGTAAGAAATGGAGAAAGAAAAAAAAGATGAATGGTCACTGATAAGGAAAAGATGGAGTAAATTTCTGTACATCGATATTATGGAACTTTATGCAGACCAACACAAACAAGAAATCAAAGCTCTACTAGCTGAGTTGGAAGAATTTCCACTAGAGCTGAGTAGGGATAAAAAGGCACATAAGCATGGCTATGTCATCCTTTGTAAAATGATAATGACCCCCAAACTGTATTTGTACCTACACGCATGTGTGTATGATTACATGAGCATGGGAGAAATGCAACATCAACCATAGTCTCTTAACATGGCTAATGTGCATGGATATTGATTTGAGAAAAAGAAGGAAGGAGTGAATAAGAGAATGGCAGTCAAAATAAGAAAAGATTTCCAAAAGAATACGAACAAAAAGGAAAAAGGACTCATGGACAACAGTGTGCCGATTGCTGGAGGGAGGAGGGCATAAGGAGACTAAAGGGAATGGAAAAATACAGTAAAGATTAAGTAAAATACAAAATAAGAAAATGCCAACAGAAACAGCATTGATTCATTCAGTTGATATATTTATATTAAATTATATATGCAAATATATGTAAGTATAAGTGTTAAATGTAAAACAATCTTAAGAGACAAATGATCAATATACGGGATTTGGAAGAAAAAATGTTAAAAACAGTGTCAGAGGTGAAGTTGAGAAGTAAACACACTCAGAACTTTGCCATGGTCTATTATCTTTCATCAACAATCCAGTTTCACATTTGAGCTGTTCTCCCACTCTTTATTTTTTTAACTACTATTGTTTTACACTGGTACTCTAAACATGGTGTTTCCATCTCCACTCATCCAATGTCCTGTAAACTCCTTTGCAAACTTAGAATTACACAAATTTGCTGCCTCAGAGACCCTCATCTGACATGTCCACCTGTGTCCTCTACTCAGTGAAACGCATGTTGCATGACTTCTGATGTTTTTTCTCTAAATCCACTTATTCTGAGTCATATTTTCTAGTTTTTCTTATCTTCACACCTTACCTAGTTGTGTATGATCAAAAGAAAATATCTATTTTTTAAACATTTTATTTATTTATCTTTAGAGGGGAAGGGAAGGAGAGAGGGAGAGAGGGAGAGAAACATCAATGTATGGTTGCCTTTCCTGAGTCCCCTGCCAGGAACCAGCCCACAACCCAGGCATGTGCCCCGACTGGGAATTGAACCGTGATCCCTTGGATCACAGGCCTGTGCTCAGTCCACTGAGCTACACCAGCCAGGGTGAAAATATCTATTTTATAAAAGGAAAATAAAATGATAACTATGTGAGGTGAGGAATGTGTAAATTAGCTTGCTTGTGCTGAATATTTCACAGTATACACATATAGCAAAACACAAAAGTGTACAGTTTACATAGTATGTATAATTTTATGCATCAGTTATGCCTCAGGAAAGCTGTAGGAAAAAAATCTAGAGACAATAAAGCCAAACTCTAAGAAAAGAGATATAGGTAAAAGGAAATTGAAAAATCAAACAAATGAAAACAAAAAATGCATACATACTTCAATTTGCAAAACCAGAAAATGTTTTTTTTTTTTTTCAAAAAAGTTAATTGCATCTCTTTACTCAGGGATAAGAAATCGGAGGTTTTTTACTAAGAGGCTCAAAAAGAAGCTAAAAACTAGTTTGAAAAAAATGCCAATAAAGTAGTTTCACTGGCTTCTTTGTTTAGGGTTCTGAAAAAGAATGTTCTTTGTGGATCAGTAGAAGCAAAACAGATAGTGCTAATTTGCTTTGAAATAAAAGTTAATAAAACAAAGAAGAAAATTAAAGAAAACTTTATGGGGACAATAGTAGTTGTTTATGAGATTGAGGTAAGGAGGAAATCAAATTCTTTAACTTCATGTATGTCTAGAATGGCATAACCTTTGTGTTGTCTGTACTATAAAGCACTATTGTAATTTAACATTTAGCTTATGTAAACAAAAACTTAAGGAAGTAGTGCAGTTTCCTCTTTGATATGCAATGAAAATTTCAGTATTGTTTGCCTCTAATAAATATTTTAATGTGCAATCAATCTTCTGAATTGGAAACTTGGCTTTATTATATTCTTAGCCCCAAATATTCCATTTATCACTTCCTTTGTCTAGACCCTCATCTATTACCCAACTTGACATATATTATATTATTTATCTCTTCATCTACAGCTTCAGATAATGCACAATGAAATCTGATGCTCTTACAGTAAGTCAAGGGGTTTGTTCTGATATTACCCCTAACTACTGCAGAAGTAAAAATTTGAAGTTAAAAGTGAAACAAAAGGTGAAGTCGTTTTTTTATTGAACACTTCTGTTCTAAACTGTTTGCTTTACATTATTGGCCAATATGTCTGCATATCTTTGGGGGGAAAAGTTAAAGCATTTTTTGTAGCACAGATTCTGGTGCAGAACTGGGTATGAACAGACATGACTGAGTCATGACCAACTATGAAAGCAAATGGTATAAGAATAGCATTCTCTTCCTACACCAGGTGTTTGACGACTTTATGATGTTCCCCAGATGTTTAAATTCCCTATTATATAACTTTCCAAGAAGCCACCTGATCTTCTAACCTCTCCTAAACTCCCATAGTTCAATGAAATCACTCCATGTTCTTATCTTTTCTCACTTTCTAAAGGTAACAATCGCTGACCTGACCAAGTAAGTCACATTGTTCTTTAACATGAGTAAATATAAGCGATGCTGACTGAACACCTGGCCATTCTCTCTGCTAACACACCTTGTGGCAAAGTGTTTAAACTTCTTATGTGATTTGGGTTGAGCCTGTCTGAGCCCAGCTTCACTGGGGTATGATATTCTTTCCTTTCAACCTCTACCCCTTGCTAGAGGATCCAAAATGATAAAAGACAGTGAGGGTGTGGAAGACGATACACAGCTACAGACACAGCACTCCCAAGCCACAACCAGATTTTGAAAAAGCAGTATATATAAATATTCTTTTATATAAAAGAAATCCTCTTCATGTGTCAAAGTTCTACATTAAAATTTCATATGAAAAGAAAGATGATTCTGAGGATCTTGTGTGTGTGTCTGACTTTCTTCAATCTTCAGTTTCTGTGGTGCAAGTCAATATCCTCTCCCAAACTGTTTTTGTTGTCTAATAGGTGGCATTAAGTCTGGTGGGGCATAGTTGTGTGAATATATGAACAATATTTTTGAGGGGGAGGATTCATTATTTCCTTGAGGAAAATGAATGTATTATTAACTTGAGTTAAATATTCGTTTATTATTCATTCTCAGGAGAATTTGAGGTCGTCATTTTTCCCCATCCATTAGTTCTTTGGGGAACTGGAGCTTGCTGAATTCATTTTAATTTTTCAAAAATTTCTCCTCAAAGCAGTTCAATGACAAGAAATAGACAGTTTACTTTTTCTATGTCAACTTTGACAATTTTTGGTCATTAAAACTATTTTTAGTTGAAGTTTAGAAATATTGTATACATAGATTTACTTCTGAAACATGGGGGTCATAGAACCCATTTGTAGCATTATTTTATGCTCTCCCTTCTGTTTCATGACTTCCAAAGAATTAATTAAAAGTTTATTGGATTGCCCCTAAAACCAATTATCCCTTTGGTATAAAATGCTGACTACACATTATTGAGTTTTCAAATAAATTGAAAAAAATTTTAGTCGGGCAACAGCATTATCTTAATTTATAAACATTAATACAAGACAATATCTGAGTTGTTTAAATGATTACTTCACATAGTATTATCAGTATTATCACTTTCTGCCTGTTCAGAAGTCTACCAGAATTCATGAGCAATCTATAATAACTGTGCACAATCATGCATAATTTCTCTGATATTGAATAGACTGTTCCAGCTGATGTGCTTCTGAAATTTAGAGACGGCATTTCACCAGACTTATACTGTGTTTCAATTTCTCAGTTGATGAACTTCCCTAACCTGTTTGTGTTTTCAATCTTGCAGTGTGGAGGACTGAAGGCTTCAGGGACTTTTGGCCTTTCACCTTTAAATCCGCTTTCTTGTCATTGTATCATGACTGTTCATTTTCTACACACACATTTAATTTTTTTCTTCCACGTATATGCACACACACGCAAACAATATGAGATTAATGAAAGTTACAGGCTGCGACTGAAATTACCTGAATAGTAAGGGATTTTTTCATGCTATCCTAAAAAAAAAAAAAAAAAAAAAAAAAAAACTTCTTGAAAAGTAAAAGGTAGTATTTTGGTGTTCTCATCATGGCAAATGATGTTGCTAAATACCTAACATCAATCCTTTCATTTAATGCTCAGAGATGTTGAGTAACTTACGTCTACTAGGGAGAGTACATTTTCTGGCCAGAAATTGAATTGAGACAGTGTACCCTGCCCTACTAACTTAACAAACAAACACACTCTGAACCTAAAACAGAGCTGGAGGAAAAGATATTAAAGAATGACATGAAACATGACCTCTAAGATCTCCAGGTTCCAAGAATAATGGGAGGTCACTAAACTCAGTTTCTATAATAAATTGAAAATATTTTGGCTCAAGAAACATTGCTAAATTAGTGAATAATTGAAGTAAGCAATCTCATTTTAGAAACAGATTTAATTCTTGATGTTTAGTAATAACTCTGTTATTTAAACTTCAAAATCATTTTTACAGAGGCTTCAGTGACTGGAAGAAAGTTCTCAACATCTCAGTTAAACACTGGTGTCAATAAGAGATTGCTCTCAAATAACATTAATACCTGTTAATACTATGATATTTATTGTTAATATCTTACTTAACAATTGATATTTTAGAAAATACTGCATCTTCACTCTGTGACTATATTACAACTCCCTGAATACTGTCACATAACCTAACTGATGTACTCAATCTCATTTGTGAATCAACGTGATTGGCCAGGGGAAGTCAAAGCAGCAAGAATATAACCTGTTTAAAGCTCAGTAATAAAAGTGTCTTCTATCTCAAGTCTTTTTATAGTACTATGTAATAGCATATAGAATTGCTTAGACATGATTTATATGGTTAATTCTTGTTTACCTTTTTAGTTTGTTTTCTGTAATTAATGGATAAGATGTTGGAAAATTTCTTACGACTTCCATAAACCATTCCTATAAGTTCCTCATACAAGACTAAAATTGACCCAATATGTCACTGTCACTAAATTGTCACAGTTCTCTATCTACATAGCCATAATTCCAATAAATCTCAAAAATGGCAACAGAATGGTACATTTATATAAATACATTCTTGTCGCCTAAAAAATGGAGAAAAAATATCACCAATTTTCCAGTTTGTCATATTCTAAAATTTGTCTATGTATATCTCCATTTTAAACATTATGGGATTTTCTAAATTATTTAGTTGTTTCTGGTATGTTCAGCATTTTCTTCCATGAGCCACCTGAGAATTATATCAGTGTGCTATTTCTGCACACTAATGAAAATGTCAAAGATCAGGCTTAAAAATGTTAAATAAAACTCAGCCAATCAGTCCCCTACTGTTGTTCATTTTGAGGCCAACTTTATTCAAAGACTGCTTTACTCCCTGTTGTTACTTCTTAGCTAAGCCTGTAATTGTCAGTAAACATTATCAAACAGGTTTTCAGATTGACACTGTGAAATAGGTGCTCTTGACTATGATCAAAAGTAGCCATTCAAAAGCAAGATTAAATCAAATATCATTAATTCAGACAGCTAACCAGAGGAGTGCCCCAAATCACCCAACGCCAGAACACCCGCGCCAGCCTCGCAGACAGGCCCAGATGCGCCGAGGGTTTATTCTCCTCTATCGTTCTGTGAAAATCACTAGGAAAAATAACAAAAAATTAAAAATATTTTCCCAATGAAAAGGATGAGAGATATTTCTTTTAAAATTTTTTAAATTTAGGAAACCCCACTGGTATAAATAACCACTGTTAACATCATATTTTCTTTCAAATATGTTCATAAATTTGATATTTTAACATATATAAAATTTTGTGTTTATATTCTGATATTTTTCACTTACAGTATATTCTATAAACTTTCTCACATTCTTAAAAATGTGTGCTCTTATAATGTCTGTATAATTCAGGGTGTTCATAAAGTTGGAAAACCCAGAACAAGTGTATTTTAAACAATATGTAAGGTACATAATCAAACAATGCTCAACATGTTCTCGGGTGTATTACTTCAAAAATTACAGTGATGGGTTCAATTGTTAATCTGAAAACAGTAGTGTAAATATAATAATACAGACTGTCAAATGTATCTAGAAGTACAGAGGAAACAAAAGTTGTATTTATTGCACATTTATCAGATTAACGATTATACCCACTGCTTTAAATTTAGAAATGCTTCATCTGAAAACTATCTGGAAAAGTTATTTGAGTATATTGTTTAAAAATATAACTACAATATTATTTAAAAATAAGTTTATCTTACGTTTCACAAAAGTAGTTTCTTTAGTTAAAATCTTAAGTCCACATTTGAATATCACATTTTGGCATATCCTCTTTTTAACGATAAAACACATTATCTGCCATTTTGTTTTTACAGTGAAAAACAAAACTGACAAACTTCCATTACGCCAATACTGTCTCTCACTGTTTTCTCTCTAAACTCTGTCTGAAATTCAGTCTACCACGATGTAAACTCACACCTCAGCCACATTCTCAGAATTCTCATGGCTGCTCTCATGTTAATTCTTTTAGTCATAATTTTTATCCTCTTGTCAGAACTGAACTGTAAAAAGGACAGGCAGACCCACTTATCAGAAAGAAAATCTTACCATCAGATCATCGAACATAAACACTGAACTGTGAGTGAAAGCAAAAGACTGGTTTACTTTGGCCCCTAAGTCCCTCATCAGATCATAACAAGGTATCTGTTTTCACTATTACGATAACAACACCACCTTCCCTTTTTTTGACGAGGCTTTCTTCTGTTAACTGAGCTAATGTGAACCAGGGCCCCAGAAGGAGGTTAACATCTCATCCTAGAAATGAGGAGTGCTGAGGAAAACAACTCCTTGCCAAATTTTATTCAAAAGATGATGCTTGCCGTACAGCAGACACTCAACCCAGCCATGAATGAGAATATGAGGTTAAATAAGACTTGGTTTTTGCCCTCAAGAAACTCACAGTCTGATGTAAAATACAAATAAGCAGGTCCCTATTACAGAATAACTAATGATAACAAATGAACAAGTAACACAGTGGATGAGCCTAAATCAAACTTGAGATCAGAAACAGGGTTCCGGGAAATGTCCTTTTAGCAGTTAGAAACTAGTAAGACAAACCATATGTGTCTTTGTGTGCGTATTTATATAAGTTTGGATGTGTGTGTTTTGTGTGTATAAATGTATGGTGACATAGAACATTCCAGGAAGAATAGAGGTGAATTTAGGAAAACAGAAGGACTCATTATTTCAAGTAAATGAGGTGCTAGGGGAGGTGCAGATGATAAAGCAAATAGACAAAAGAAGAAAAAACTTAAAATCTTCCCTTAAGATGTTTATGTGGAAGTACTAAGGAGAAATTTGGCAGTTTTAAAAAGGAATATTATATGATTAAATTTACATTTCAGCTGCAATGTGCAAGATGAACTACACAAAGGGAGTATCCTGGAGGCTGTAGACAATTCGGTGGGGTTTGACATATTACGATTTTCCTGGTGGCAGTTGAGAGCAAGCCTGGTTAAGAGAGGAATCTAAGATCCGGAATCCTCATTTTTACATCCTACATCCTGAATACTAGAAAGTTGGAGAATTAGGTAACCATGCTTTTACTCAAGGTGTACATGCACTGTATGGTGAACCTGAATTGAAACCACCCTGTTCTGCTATCTTCACACTAAGTCAGTGATTGCATTGATACACGTACTCCTTATGGAAATTCTTTCCAGGATGATTTTTGAGAAAGAGAAATCATAAAGAACAGTGAAGAAGAAGTCACAGAAAGAGAAGCTGACCTATGTGTACATTGGTGGTGGTCATGGGAGGGGGCAGCAGTTCCATCATTTTACCCCGGTGTTGCTGGAAGCAGGAAAGCTGCTTACATTGAGCTACTCTCTCTTTCAGGGTCGTTATACTTCTGTTGACATCCTGAGGCTGGAGCTTGTCCCTTTTTCATTTGCTATAGGGAGAGCTCTCGCTAGAGAGCAGAGACAATTCTTGCATAGAAAAAAACACTACTGTCTTTTTCAAAGTACACTGCTCCCCAAACAGTTTCTGTCAGTAGGAAAACAAAAACCCATCCCAGAGAAGCAGGCCCCGGAGCTCCTGGTTATGTTGACATATTGGTGCTGAAGTCAGATGGCCAACAGAGATGCTATGGGGACCAAGGCTGTGCTGCAGGAAGTCTTCACGAGAAAGAGTCCCAGGCAGGGCATCTTGAGGAGAAGCAACATGAGAAGCCAGGCCAATGTGAAGAGGCTATAGAGTTAGGGAGAGTCTTAGTGGAAGATAGCATGATACAATCCAGGGAAGCCAAAGAATGCACTGAAGTTCAAAGCCAGAGAATTTGAGCCTCTAGAGAAATGACCTGATTAGAAGAGATAGCTAGAGAGGATTTGTTTTTTTTTTTATAGGGAGCAGGAAGCCAATAAAACCAAGAAAAGTTCCAGAGAAAACACCCAGGATGAAGTTGAAAAGTTACTCGGTGTTCAATTTGCTCTATGTAGCTGGGTGTGTGGCATGATAAGTAGGAAATCCACAGATGGATGACTGATTTTTTTTTTCCCTATTCATCTCAATGTGAATTTTGATGCAAACAGGACTGAAATTTATGAAAAAAAAATAGCCAGTAGTTTATTCTTGATATTAAAAGAAATTAACTAACAAAAATATTTACATTCTCTCATCCACATGCTAAATTATCCTATGCATTTATCAGACCTCCCCTTGTCTCTGATGCACACTAGGAAGAAACAATCAGCCTAATTCACGGGAACCTTATACACTCTGGAGAGGCGTAGAAATAACCTTAAAAAATTAACGCACAAGCATGTACTTGAAAAAACAGGATGCACCATGGTTAGATTTGAATAAAAGATTAAAACTAACATCATTAAGCATAGTCTACTCGAAGCCACAGAGCTCAGGAGTAGAAACTTTTAAAAAAATTGCCGAGTTAGGATACTCAGGATGGGCTCAGTCAGATTTGCTTTCTCCAAGTACCTTAAGCCCTGGAGACAAAAACAGACAAAAACAGAATTTTTATGGAGGATCCCAATTTCCTAACACTCCTCTGTGCCACACTCACAGTGCAAGGTCATGAATGCAAAAGGAAAATAATAGTATACAAGCACGTTATCAAGAACTCACAAAGATCTGGCTATTGCTCTTGTCATTTCTTATCATAGCATGCCCTAGCTCAACTCAGGAAGGGAGTTCAGAAAGACAGAACAACCCACAAAATCTCCTTGTTCATTTTATTTGCTCAGACTTTTATGTATGTATGTATGTATGTATGTATGTATGTACACACATACACAGAGCTTTGAACTCCAAAGGAGAATACAGCTCTACTGTTATTCATCTCTCTTAAGAGTACAATCAAAAAATTTCCAAGCATTTCAGGCATTCTTCCAATTAAAATTTTGTCTCATTCTCTCAGTAATATACTTGTTTCTTTCCTGAGTCCTCAAGAGTATTTTTAAAGGAAGGTTATTGTGATTACAGTGTGAGATAGCAAACTTTCTTCTATTTCAGACTTATTTATTCTACTCAGAGCCATTTCTAGGCTATCATCCAAAATAGCCTCTAACCACCTAAGCTGTTCAATGAAGTGTATCAGAAAGCAATCCTTGAAATAGCTCTCGAAATATGTTCTTGTCCTTCATTTGAACAGAGTTGCATGCCAATCAACAGCAAAGCAATTAAAATCCTGCCAGGATCAAAGAACATGCCTTGCTACAGCCTTGCCAATCTATAAAAACATTTCCTCATCTCCGTTTGTTAAGGCCCTAGTGATCTACTCTGCAGAAATACCCAAGAATTTATTTACGCTCTTCATAATTCTTCATCTGTTTCCAAATGTATGTCAATGAATTTCTTGTATATGCTGTGAGTTTCCAGTTTTCACCACCTTGGGTTTTTCTGTTTGATATTTCCCCATCTTTTGGTAAAGCACCTGTCTTAACTTCAATATTCCACCTTTCATCAGGGATGTGCATACATTCAACTTTAATGTTTTCATTGAAGCTACACTACTTGAGGATTTGTCACATACACCTAGCTTTTGTGTATATCCATTTTCTTTATCTGTCCTCCCACTGCTGATAAGATAATCTTTTTGCAGATTTTTCTGATGCAGTCTATTGAATCCAAGTATACTCTGATATTAGCATCTTTGAGTTAATCAGAGAATACACTGCTGTGGGAGGTAAGCAGTCTCTTTCTGGTTTATTCTGCCATCTCATCAATAATTGAAAGAACCAGCTAAGCAATTTTCCATACTCTCTCCTAATCCTTTTGTTCCCCTTGAGTGAATTTGAGACACAACTTACAGCATTTCACTCAAGAATTTTGAAGTTTTGGGGGTGCTCGGAGCACAGCTGTGTGACAGAACATTGAGAGGCAGACCAAACAATTTCTGTGAATCCAAAACTGTCTGTAAGTGTGAAAAGACATGGAGAATTCTACAATTAATGTGAATAATTTAAGCAAAAAGTATGTTGGCTGAATAACCTAGGTAATTGAGGCAAACCTATGTTTTTGTTTAAATGATAAGAATGATTGCTTATATTTAGCATTTTACTTTCTGTATAGTTAAACACTCCTTTGTTAGAACATTTCTCGCAAGTTCTAGGGCCTGGTAAACTCCACCTTAGAACCCTCTGCAACACATACGTTTGTCTAACAACACCATGCCAGTGTTATGTTAGATTCCTAATGTATTTCTAATCATTGCTGCTCAACTTTACTATCCATCTATTTCTTCAAAATATGGTCTTGATTAGCTATAGATTTAATTAAATGATACCACTAAATGTTTTTAATTCTTTAATATTTCCATCAGATGAGCCATAGTATTATTTAACTTTAAGAAAAAGTAAACTACTTTAGGAGTTAATTTTTTGAAAATAAAATCCTTTTTGCTTGTGAATTTAATTGTAATTCTGCAATTCTCACGCAGTCTGTGTCTCGGCTTGCGGATATCTGTTTTTGTGTACATAGGTAAAACCCACCCTTATCAAGTCTTCTTTCTTCTCCTCCACATCTAACCTGTGCCTGATTGTCATCCTGTTACTCTGTGTTTCCCTTGGAATTACAACTGGGAAGAAAATTTGATCCATCTAATCCAGCAGTTTGCAAATGAGGGTGGCATTGACCCACATGGAGGCATTTGGACTTGTGTGTGGGAGGAGGGAAGTTGGGGGGTGGAAAACACGACCTTCTGGTGCTCAAATTCTCTGTGAAGACAGGCATTTATTGGACAAAATCACACATCTATAAAAGCTTTATCTCTAATCGTTAAGGTACTTTTGTTTTAAATGTAAAAAAGTGAGAAAATTTAAAACTACATGTTTGAATATGGGAAACTCAGGTCTTATATTTAATCTCTTTAGTTTTCTCTATAGACATAGTCTCATTTATAGAAGTGCCAAATTCTAATATTTTATTCTCCTCCACTTGTCCCTCAAATAGTTTCTTCTTAGAAGGTCAATATTTTAAGAATTATATTTCTCCAGAGAAGTTCCTTTGTCAAATCCACCCTGAACTGTGACACTAGAAGTTCTCCACAGCTGCTGTCATTTCTTCAGAGGCAAAAAGTAGTTGTGTCATGTCATCCATGGCCCTTTCATGTCCATTGGCTCTTCTGAACACATCCACTGCCTCACTGAATAAGTGCCATAGCTGACAGTGCTCACAATTTTTAGAAAAACTTGAACTTTCTTTTAAAAAGGAGCTATAATATAGCACATCTAGTATACTTTCCTTTTTGTTAAAATTTTCATGGTCCTCCTATTCTATGTATTATCAATCTTCGTAAATTCTATTTTGATGTAAACAAAAAAATGGAACAAACAAGGTTGGTGCTGTGTTTGTTTTTAATCTTCACTGGTAGCTCAGTTGATTAAAGCATTATCCCTATACGTCAAGGTTGCAGGTTTGATCTCTGATCAGTGCACATATAAGAATCAACCAAATGAACGCATGAATAAGTGGAATGGCAGACTGATGTCTCTCTCTCCTCTCTTTCTCAAAGAAATAAAAGTTTAAAAAAACATGGAATTTATATTTTTGTGTTTCATGAATTTCTTTTAAGATTCGTCTTTGGCCCTGACCAGCACGGCTCAATCGATTGAGCATTGTCCCATAAACCAAAAGGTCATGGGTTCAATTCCTGGTCATGGCACATGCCTAAGTTGCGGGTTTGGGCCCAGTCAGGGTGCAAGAGGCAACCAATCACTATTTCTCTCTCTGTCCTCCCCCTCTCTCCCCCACCCCTTCCTCTCTCTCTAAAATCAATAAGCATGTCCTTCAGCAAGGATGAAAAAAATATCTGTCTTTATTTTAAAATATGAGTTAATTAAAAGTAACAATACCATTATTCTATAGTATGAGATATTAACAAGTGGATGTTACCCTTTAAATGAGTGTTCAGATTCCACTCACAGAGCAAAGCATATTCTATGACAACTGCAATGATTAACAGATACTTAAGTCAGATACTTAAATCACTAATATATAGAACATGATAACTTCTTAAGATTTTTTACCAAGTAACTGTATGCTTAACATACAAAATAAATGTTCCTATGGTGAAGTCTATTGTTCCCATTTTTTTTATTCATCTAGTCAACAAGGTGTGAAGCAACCACTAGATGCCTCTACTGTTCTCTCTGGAGGTAGTAGATGAACAGAGACCTTAACACCAAGGGGGGCAGCTGTGGGGAGATGTGATTATTATTCCTCCCTGTAATCCTATAGGGAGGAGTATAAGAGAATAATGTTATTGTTACTATCACTATAATCCTATAGTGAGGACTATAATAATCAAAGGAAGCATCTAATGGGAAGTCCATAAGGCAGAAAGGAGTTAGCAAGTTTGAGGAACAGAAAGAAAAGTATAGTAGAAGCATAATATTTAAGGAAAAAAATATGGAAAAGAGGTCAGTGTATAAGCCTTGTGGCAAAAGTAAGGAGTAAAAGAGGAATGACACAATCTCAAATCTAGGTAGGACATAGGGGATACAACCCTTGCAGCAATATCAATCTAAGTGAATTTATATATCCTTTGACTTAGTAATATATACCTATGGTTATACTAGTACACATGTGAATGAAATATGAACAAGGTTATTTATCACAGCATATTAGCAAAAGATTGAAACTAACTAAAATATTCATCAATAAGGACCTGGTCAAATAAATTAAAGTGTATCATATAGTTAAGTATTATGTAGCTAATAAAAAATATACAAAAGTCTCTATCATTGTCATATAAATAGTTCTAAGACACAATACTAAGATACCCTTCTTGAAACTTTCCATTTGGAAATAATCTGTGTATACAATGTATACATAGGTAAAAAAAAAAAAAAAAAAAGCAAAATGCAGGCTGTGTGATAGTACTGTGCTATTTATATAAAAAGAAGAGAAAACTAAAATGTATTAATTTTCTATTGCTATCATACAAATTACCACATGCTCAGTAGCTTAGAGCAATATTAATTTATTATTTCATGATTTCTCTAAATCAGAAATCAGTGCTATCTTTTGTTTGCTTACACTTGTTTGAGTCCCACAAGGATGAAATGAACATGTTGGCCATTCCAGCCTCTTCTCTGGAGATTGTAGGGCAAATATACTTCAAGCTCATTCACATTATTGTCAAAATGTAGCTCCTGTGATTATAGAACTGAGGTCCATATTCCTCTACTAGCTTTTGGCTGGGAGCTGTTTTTAGCTCTAAAGATCTCACACATTCCCAGGCTTAGGGAAAATTTTTAATCTTAGAACCAGTGATGGCTGACCAAGTCCCTTGTACACTTCAAATATCTGATCTCCCCCTCCTCTTCTTTTTCTTTGATTCATTTTTCTGCTATTTTCTTCTGCATTTGAAGGGCTTCGTGAGCTTGTGCCCAGGATGGTCAAAGATAATTTCCCTATTTTAAGCTTAACTAATTAATAACCTTAATTATATTTGTTAAGTTCCCACAGTGGTAACTAGTTTATTGTTTGGTTAAATAAGGAGGGAACAGGAATCTTGGTGGGACATCTTTAAAATTCTGCCTGCCACAGGTATAGTCTTAGTTGCTTTATTACGAGAAAGAAGACTCTAGAAAAGTATATGAGTATTTTAAACCAGTGGCTTCTTACGTGCATGTGTGCGCGTGTGTGCGCACGCAGCAGTGTGGAGATGGATACAGGGATAGGAAGGAGATCTTTAAAAATATTTTTTATCATCTAACTATATAACAATAAACTAATTTAACAGATTTTTTAAGCATTACAAACTAATAAAATCATATTTAAATCATTTTATTTTGCTGGCTGTAAGTTTACACTGGCAACATTTATATCATACTGAGACATGACACAGTTGTTTCAAGTTTGGTATGCTTTTATAACAAATATTATGTTAAGACATAGATTTGATACTTTTCTGCATTCAAAGTACTGGAAAACATTCTTTCTTATAGCATGATCTAATATCATTCAACTTAAATTCTGGGTGAACTCATCTGTCACAAAGCAACAGTAGCTGTGTGTTTTCTCTTTAGCACAGGTCAACGAAAGTGATAGTACTGAAGACATTTGTGATGGTCCATGTGCAGATACAAAGAAGAAAATGATATCGATACAAGATGGTCAGAAAAATAACTCCGCTATGCTTACATAATCTTGTCTACAACATATAAAAATAAAACCAGAAAAATAAAAAATTTTAGAGAACTCTCACATCCGAAAGATATATCCAAAACCCTGAGAAGTTAATGAACTCTACTTTGTGGAACATTTACTAAAATGACACTGAAGAGAAAATGTATACACTTAGAAACATTGCTAAGAACCTCTCATGACCAAATAAATGAGTATCTTCCAGAGCCGTCCTGCTTTCCTGCATCATGTGATGTTCTGCCTCTACCCCTCTTCTTGAAACTTTCCACCGGGAAATAATCTTCTTGAGGCCTCTTACAACTTGCTGAGTTTACAGAGAATGCATGGCCCTGACTGCTCTTTCCAGGGCCTCTCCTTAGATTCCTGTGTGTAGCCAACACCCTCAAGGGATGAGGTAACATCTCCCTGGGACAAAAACAAAAACAAAATGAAAAACCAGGCCTGTCTACCAGCTACTATAAAGAGGTAAGATCCTCCAATCCATTGTCCCTATCCTGAAACACAGCCACTGTGTGTGCAGACAGTTGTCTCAGCCTGCTCCCATCATCCTGTGGGAACTGAAGACGAGAGAACCAACACTATCATGCAGACAATCTGGCTACTGCTTTTTTTTAAATTATATTTTATTGATTATGCTATTACAGTTGTCCCATTTTCCCCCCTTCATTACCCTCCACCCTGCACACCCCCTCCCACCCACATTCCCCCCTTTAGTTCATGCCCATGTGTCATAAGTTCTTTAGCTTCTACATTTCCCACACTATTCTTGTCCTCCCCCTGTCTATTTTCTATGCACTGTCTATGCTACTTGTTCTATGTACCCTGTCCCCCTCTCTCCTCCACCCTCTCCCCTATTGCTAACCCTCCATGTGATCTCCATTTCTGTGTTTCTGCTCCTATTGTAGTGGTTTGCTTAGTTGGCTTTTGTTTTAGGTGTGGTTGTTAATACCTGTGAGTTTGCTGTATTTTTACTGTTCATATTTTTTTATCTTCTTTTTCTTAGATAAGTCCCTTTAACATTTCATATAATAAGGGCTTGGTGATGATGAACTCCTTTAACTTGACCTTATCTGAGAAGCATTTTATCTTCCCTTCCATTCTAAATGACAGCTTTTCTGGATAGAGCAATCTTGGATGTAGGCCTTTGATTTTCATGACCTGGAATACCTCTTTCCAGCCCCTTCTTGCCTGTAAGGTCTCTTTTGAGAAATCCGCTGACAGTCTGATGGGAACTCCTTTGTAGGTGACTGTCCCTTGTCCCTTGCTGTTTCTGGAATGCTCTCCTTCATTTGAATCTTGGCTAATGTAATTATGATGTGCCTTGGTGTGTTCCTCCTTGGGTCCAACTTCTTTGGGACTCTCTGAGCTTCCTGGACTTCCTGGAAGACTATTTCCTTTGCCAGATTGGGGATGTTCTCCTTTATTATTTGTTCAAATAAGTTTTCCACTGGTTGCTCTTCTTCTTCTCCTTCTGGTACCCCTATAATTTGGATGTTGGGACGTTTAAAGATGTCCTGGAGGTTCCTAAGCCTCTCCTCATTTTTTGGAATTCTTGTTTCTTCCTCGTTTTTTGTTTGGTTGTTTCTTTCTTCCTTCTGGTCCACTCCAATGATTTGAGTCCCAGTTTTCCTCCCATCTCTGTTGGTTCCCCATGCATCTTTCTTCATTTCACTTATTGTAGCCTTCATCTTTTCATCTAATTTGTGAGCAAAATCAACCAACTCTGTAAGCATCCTGATTACCAGGGTTTTGAATTGTGCATCTGATAGGTTGGCAATCTCTTCATCGCTTAGATAAATTGGCTCTGGGGCTTTGATTTGTTCTCCGGTTTGAGCCATTTTCATTTCTGGGTTTTTTTTTGTTTGTTTGTTTGTTTTGTCTAGTCCTGGCTGTTACATAGTGAGGGGTGGAGCCTCAGGTGTTCCCCAGGGCGGGACAGCCCAGTCGCTGGGTAGTGACGCTGTATGTGGGGGGTGGGGGTTTGAGAGGAGATAATGGCTGTTGCTTTACTCACTCTCAGATTCCAGTTCCTTTCACCGCTTCCCCTTTGCCTGGATTATCTGCGCATGAATGTGGGACCACCCGGTCAGCCAGCTGCCTTGTGCAGCCTCACTGGGTCTGCACAGTTGCCGCCCTGTGCCCAGGGTCTGCTAGTCGCTGCCTGTGCACCTGGGGGCTGCCAGCCGCTGCTGCCTGCGTGCCAGTCCGCACCTCCGCTTTTTCCTGCCGCGACTCCGCCCTTCTTACCGGTCTGGATGAATCGTTGTTGGACTTCCAAACAGTTTGATTTTCTGAGTTCTGGTTGTTTTCTTGTTTCTAAATCTTTGTTGTCCTTAATTTGGTTGTGAGAAGAGGCACAATGCGTCTGCCTATGCCTCCATCTTGGCCGGAAGTCCTGGCTACTGCTTTTGATATGAATAATAAAGCCTTGCATCTCTGACCCAGGAGTCTTGTATCTTCTGTCACCATCCAGAAAATAGTGGGCAGCTAACTTGCTTGCTTGCAAGTAAGGTAAAAACTGTCATATCCTTCTTGGCACTCTCTCAGTGCATCCTATGAAGATGATGTCTCATTTTTGTCTCTCTGACTGTTCTTCCCCTTCCTTGTTCAACAAATCTTCCTTGGTCATTTCTGAAATGTTAATGCTACTATATAGGGCTCTGTCCATGGTCCTATTTTTCCTCTCTGCCATGATTTTGTTTTTGCAAACCTCCCTTTATCATCATTTCCACTACCATACTTAGATAATTTTCAAGCATATATTTCCCCTAAATTTATGCTTTTATTTAGCTAAAGAATTCTTTGTGCAACTCCCTAATATGCTATAAACCCATCAAACTTAAGCTCACTTAAATGAGTCACCACTAACTCATGCTCCAAAGTGAGAAATAGTGGGTCATTTCAACCTCTGTAACAATTAAACCAGTCACAGAGCTACAAGTGTTAAGCTGCATCTTTCCTCTCTCACCGGATGTGTTACATTAACTCCTGACTGATCCTTTTTTACTTTATTTACTTTCCCGTATATGTCATGCTGCAAACTGCTCTCAATGTTATCTTTCTTAAACACAGATTTGGATGTATTACCATGAGTGTCCCCGTTGCCTACACATTAAACAGGAATGCCTTGGACTGGCAGCACAAATGCCTTACCACATTCCCCAGTATAACTTTTAAATTTTCCTTTAACTTCCTTCAATGTCATCGTCATCCTTGACTGGCACACACACAACCACAAGTGCGTGCACATGTACACTTGCTTTGAACTATTCACAACATTCTCATAAGTCTCACAACACTCCCACAGCTGAATCACAATTATCTCACTATTCTTGCTATATAGTCCCTACTCTCTTCCACCTTTGCACATGTTATTCTTTCTGTAGGAACTACAGCAGCCTCTTGAATAATTGCTACTCCTCTTTTAAATAGTAACTTAAAAAGTATCCTCACTCCATTATCCTCACTTCTTGCTTCCTCATCTATTATATTCCAATAACATACTCTCATTATCATTATTTTCTATACTTCCTTTCCTTTCACCAAATATCTTTACTATTGCCTTTCAAATATTCCACTGTAGATCATGGAACAAAATAGGTTGTTTCCTTAGTTTGTTTTCAAATGTCCCATACACTAGCTTTTAACTAAATTCCAGCTTTCTTACATCATACAGCTTCTATCAGTTCTTTCAAAGGTAACCTACTCATTATCTCAGAGTATACATTTGGGTGGAGAGATAGGTGAACATTTTTCTAGCTCTCCAGGACTGTTTCCACATATCTGTGTAAAAACTCTGCTTTTCTGCTCAATCTATGACTATGTCTGTTATTTCCTAAGTACCTGTTCACATCACCACCACACCCTCTGATGCCATCCATTCTCTTGGTTTCAATCACCACCTATATGCTAAGGGCTCCCCATAGAAGTCTAGCCCAAACATCACTCTAAGGTACACATTCATATATCAAATTGCTTCTTTCTTCCCAAGTTTCAAATTCATATGTGAATATACTAGTAAATATCTCAGATGAATATTGCAAATGTACTTTATGTCTATTTTTGCTTTATATTTTATATACATACATATATATACTAAATAATACAATGTACCATAAATTCTGCTTGTCACCATACATATAGTCACTAATGAAGTAGATTTCACCCTGCCTTCCCAAGAGTTACAGTCTTTTTCTAAAATCAAACTTGACTTGGGGTGGTAAACACATAATACAATATACAGATGATGTCTTGTGGAATTGTATACCTGAAACATACATAATGTTAATAACTAATGTTACCCTAATAACTTCAATAAAGTGCATTTAAAACATAAATAAAATTAAAAAATAAAACTCATTTTTTCCATAAATATGTTTCTTATCTTGGAATTTTTTTCTTATAGATTTAGGCATAAAACTGATTTGTTTTCCTTTCTTATTCTCCTCACCCAATACAATCAATTATAAACTCTTGCCATAATGACATGATTGCTTTATAATTCCTTAACATTTTACTCATACTTTCTACAATTCTCATTCACCAAGGCTATCACTGGCCACCATAATATGTCAACCTTGTAATTCACCTCTCTTACTTTGTACCTTGTACCATGAAAATTCAATATCCACCATACTAGAAAAATGGTGCATCAAAATGCAAACATAGTTGTGCTGCTAATCTATTTAAAACTATTTTATTATTATTTTTTCACCGAAGAACAAATGTCAATTTCTCCGATATAACACTGAAAGTCTTTCGAAATCTGGCCCTGTGAAAGTCTCATATCTTGTCTCTTACCACTCTCAATATCACATTTCACACTATGTTAACCATCTGTGCATCATATCTAGTTGTTTGTCACTTCTTGTCTTTACAACTTGTGTTCTACCACAGAGGCAACAGCTCCTCCAGAAAGCTTTTTCTGACCCTGCACATCTGAATTCTCGGTGCATCCATAACACCATTCATATATCTCTGTAGTTATGCATATTCCAAATATATTATACTGATCTCTGTGTATGTCTGGTGTCCCAATAGCTGATAAAGTGATTCAAGACAGAGACTGTATTCTGTTCACTTTTGTATTCCTAGAATCTAGGATGCTTACCACGTACTGTTTAATAGATTATGGTTGAAGAAATGAGTAAATCAAATATCTCATAATATTACCTTAATTTTCTATTATATTAGTTCCTTGAGTACATGAACCATGGCCTATTTATCTTTATAATTTTGTGTCTTAGCACAGTGATTGGTATATAATAGATAATTTGTAAATGCTTGTTCCATGAAAAGTTGTAGATGAGAATCAAAAGCATTGCAAGTCAAGTTAAAGCATGACATGATACAGAATGCCAAAAAAAGGGGTTACCACTGGGGAAAAAAGTAAAATATTTTCAAAAGGCCCAAAATCCTTGTTTGAGATATTAATTATTAGAAGTTGGTATTTTATTATATTCTAAAAGTAACTGTACTGAAGAAATTTAAAATAAATCACAAGAATGTCTTTACTAAACATAAAACTGAATCACGAAGTTTTTCTTTTATTTTTGGGGGGAGCAGGGATATTTTTAGATAGATTCATTCTTGTTAGGTATTTGGTTTTCTATTTTAAAAAAACAATCACTGGCAGCTTCTACTGCTTTCAGACCAAATCTGCTCACCATTGTTAAAACATAAGCATCCACCATACAAATAACAATAAAGTCAAAGATGAAATTTTCACTGACACTGATAAAGACTCAGTGCAGCAACAGTAGACTCTTACAGGCTGATTGCTGCGGGAAGCTTCGGTGCACATGGCTGCAGTCGTTCCAAAACCTGGAGGTGTGTCATTAGCTGCCACAGCGCTGACGGACCTGATAGCAAGTTATTGAATCTCATCCCTGATTTTTCCAAACAGTAGTCAGTGATTGTCAAGATTGTATTTTTGGTGACCAAACAATTTATTTTAATCTATGTATTTGATAAAAGCAAAAGAGAAATATTTTATTTATTGTATTACTTTTTCAGCAAACATTAAAGAATGCAAATAAACATTGTATTGAAAAGTACATCCAACATAGATCAGGAATGTGCCCTTAGCTTTATAAAATACCTCATTAAAAAATTCCTTTATCGACTTCCGGCCAAGATGGAGGCGTAGGTGGACACACTGTGCCTCCTCTCACAACCAAAATTAAGGACAACAAAGATTTAGAAACAGGAAAACAACCAGAAATAATAGAAAATTGAACTGTACAGAAGTCCAACAACCATTCATCCAGACTGGTAAGAGGGGCGGAGTCCTGGCAAAAAAAAGTGGAGGTAGGTGACCCAGGTGTGCAGGCAGCAGCAGCTGGCAGATCTCAGGCATGCAGGCGGTAGCTAGAGAACCCCGGGCATGGGGTGGCAACTGTGCAGACCCAGTGAGGCCGCGCAAGGCGGCCTGCTGACCAGGTGGTCCCACATTGGTGCTCAGATAATCCAGGCAAAGGGGAAGCAGCAGAAGGGACTGGAATATGAGAGAGAGCAGAGCAAGTGCCATTGTTCCCTCTCAGACCCTGCCCCCACATGTAGAGTCACTACCCAGCAACTGGGCTGCCCCGTCCTGGGGAACACCTAAGGCTCTGCCCATCCCTATATAACAGGTGCGACTAGACCAAAAAAAAAAAAACCCGAAACAAAAATGGCTCAAACTGGAGAACAAATCAAAGCCCCAGAGCCAATTTATCTAAGCGATGAAGAGATAGCCAACTATCAGATGCACAATTCAAAGCCCTGGTGATCAGGATGCTCACAGAATTGGTTGATTTTGCTCACAAATTAGATGAAAAAATGAAGGCTATAGTAAGTGAAATTAAGAAAAATGCACAGGGAACCAATAGAGATGGGAGGAAAACTGGGACTGAAATCAATGGAGTGGACCAGAAGGAAGAAAGAAACAACCAAACAAAAAACAAGGAAGAAACAAGAATTCCAAAAAATGAGGAGAGGCTTAGGAACCTCCAGGACATCTTTAAATGTACCAACATCCAAATTATAGGGGTACCAGAAGGGGAAGAAGAAGAGCAACAAGTGGAAAGTTTATTTGAACAAATAATAAATATGGCAAAGGAAATAGACTTCCAGGAAGTCCAGGAAGCTCAGAGAGTCCCAAAGAAGTTGGACCCAAGGAGGAACACACCAAGGCACATCATAATTACATTAGCCAAGACTAAAAAGAGGGAGAGAATTCTGGAAGCAGCAAGGGATAAAGGCAGAGTCACCTACAAAGGAGTTCCCATCAGACTGTCAGCTGATTTCTCAAAAGAGACCTTACAGGCAAGAAGGGGCTGGAAAGAGGCATTCCAAGTCATGAAAGTCAAGGACCTATATCCAAGATTGCTCTATCCAGGGAAGCTGTCATTTAGAATGGAAGGGCAGATAAAGTGCTTCTCAGATAAGGTCAAGTTAAAGGAGTTCATCATCACCAAGCAGGAGTTCATCATCACCAAGCCCGTTACTATACGAAATCTTAAAGGGACTTATCTAAGAAAAAGAGGATAAGAAATACAAACAGTAAAAAGGCAGCAAACTCACAGGTATTAACAACCACACCTAAAACAAAAGCCAACTAAGCAAACCACTACAACAGGAGCAGAAACACAGAAATGGAGATCACATGGAGGGTTAGCAATAGGGGAGAGGGAGGAGGAGAGAGGGGGACAAGGTACAGAGAACAAGTAGCACAGGTGGTGGGTAGAAAATAGACAGGGGAGGGCAAGAATAGTGTGGGAAATGTAGAAGCTAAAGAACTTATGACACATGAACATGAACTAAAAGGGGGAATGTGGGTGGGAGGGGGTGTGCAGGGTGTAGGGGAATGAAGGGGGGAAATGGGACAACTGTAACAGCATAATGAATAAAATATATTAAAAATTATTTTATCTAAAAAGTGATCATTTTAGAAATGAACAGATTTAATTTAGAAAACATTAGTAAAAATGTGTAAACAAACTCAATTTCTATTTGTTAACATTGATTTAAACTAAAAATATTTTATGATTCCACTGAAACTAACAGTAAGTCAATGGAAATATTTTTTAAATAGTGAATAAAATTAATAAAAAAAGAAAAGCACAATATTATGTCTTAAATACTGTTAGATAGAAGAATTATGGTGTAATTCTTCTATCTATGGTGTAATTCTTCTATCTTCATCTTTCTATGAAGAAAACCAATGTAATTATTGGAAAACTGACTTGGGAGCTGAAGGAACCAAACTCTGAAACAGAATCTACCAATATCTAACTCTATTTACTTGAAACAAATCTGTTTATGTTGCTGAAGCTTATTTTTTTCCTTGTACATAAAGAGTTGGGCCAACAGCTAAGTTATATTTCAAATCTCACATTTTATAATTTTATGAAAAGACTGAAAAAATTTATCCACTACCTCCTCACTGGGCTCCATGATATTTGAAAGGAAAGGATTACGGGTAAAATAGATGGAGAGAAAAAGAAAAGATGAGCTGTCATTATAATCCTCAATAAAACTTAAATAATCAAAGGTATTTTTATCCCCACATCAGGTCAAGGAAAGATCTGATCTTCATTGCTGTTACTCCAGTGTGAATAAATTGGTAGCCTAGTCAAGAACTGTGGCTGTAATGGATAGTAATGGGCTTAAAGGGGAAAATGCGGTGCAGCTACCATCAGCATCATAAACAGCCTGAAAAAAAGAAGGCTGAACCCCCTGTCATCTTGTTATCTTTCAACCCTCTGTCTTGTGCCTACCATATGCTAAAGAATTGGGGTTCTACTCTAAGTGCGGTGGAGAGCTGTTAATAGTTTTAAAAAGGAGAAGTTTATGATTTCATTGTTTAAAAGGTTGTACTGATATTGGGAAATCAGCATGCATGGTTACAGAATGAGTCGCTGGGATACTATTGAAGGGGTCTGGGAGAGAAGTGATAGTGGCTTAGAATAAAGTAGTTTCAGTGAGATGAAAAGGAGAACATAATTCTGGATATATGTTTTGGACACAACATGCTGTTTATTCTCAATTTGTCTTATTGACCCCCAACTTTTTCATCCTTTGCTCTACCCTGAAGTTAGGAGCCTGATCATGCTGACCGAATTGCCCATGCCTTCTTTCCATGACCCTTCCAGCTGGGTTTGGCCAACAGAAGGTACTGCCAGGAAATTGGAAGGTGCAAAGGTACTTTGTTTGCCACACACTACACACGTCTTCCTTCTGGCTCAAATCTCTGAGAGAGCCTGCATTTCTTCATGGCTATGGCTTCTCCCACAAGGCATCTCCTCCACCTTCCCAGATCTTTCTCACTGATAACAGACCTTTCTTCCTTTGTTCCTTTAGCCCCTAGGATATTAATGGTTCCTGCTGGTGTTAGTACCTGATCTTTACCTCACCATTTTTTGTTTGCTCCATAATTCTTCTTACATCACTGTAAGTAGTCTCTTTATTTAAGTTTTTTATTTGAAATGTTGAAATGAATCCTGTTTCCTTGGAGGACCATGAATAAATGAACAGCCAGGCTTGTTGATATGCCAGCTGTGGGGAAGTGAGAAAAAAGTAGCATCTACATCAACCTTCACATTTCAGGCTGAAGCAACCGGGTGCATAATGGTTGTATTTACTGCAGTGATGGAGGCTGGGATAGAAATGATTCATTTGTGAAGCCAATATGCCATCATACAACAGTACACAGATTACTAATATGCAACAGATGAATACCGATATAAGCAGAGGACCCTGGCAGCTGAGGACCATAGCATTTAGGCTCATACTTAGGTTCAGAAAAACCCTAATGTGAGTTTATATGATTACTATACCAAATACCTCATATGTGTATTTTTATGCTTTTTTTATATTACATTATTTTCACAGAACCTTAATGATCTTAGAAGTCACATGAATTAAGCACTTGATCAAAAGCATCAAAACATTAAACAAATTTTAATTTTAATCACATAAACATTAGAAAGACATATTTGTTTCCATGATGTAGGGTAAAGGGAAGTGTAAAACTATTGTCAAACACAAAATTTGAAAAAAACAGATACATCTTTACTAAAAAAAGATTTAGTTCAACAAGAATCCTGAGTCCCTCAGTCTCCAAAATAATAATGAGCAACACTTCTAGCTAAAATATTTATTAACACAACTATAGGTCTAAGAAGACTTGGAAATATTTTATCTACATTTCAAGAAATAGGAATAAACTCAGGACCCCTCATCACAATATTACAATGTGGCATGATTTCATTAGAGGCATGATTTCATGCCTCTCAGAGACATCGTCTATACGATAGCTTGATTTAATTATTCCTACTTGTCTGGCCTTTGCTCTTTGCTGAAACTATTCTATCAGCCCTAATTTCTTGGACATTCTTATCCAAAATGGTCTAGATTTTCTTGCACATTTAGCTAGTGATCTTTGGTGTCACAGTATAACAATTAATATTTACAGAAACAGGGCTAAGATAATACTATAAGAGAGTAGTGAAAAATTATGTACAAAAGAGACTTTAAAGACCTAATCAACTTCCAGATATGAATTCCCATACATTAGCTGCTTTCCACATTTTCAAAATAAACTTTGCCATCAAATTAACATCCAATCAGAAGCTCAGTCTAGCTTCAAAAGTCTGGACATCGACTGAGAGCACAGTATGATCCTGGGAAGTGTTCCTGTAGATTCAGTAAGTGTATGAAAATCAATGATAGCCATATCACAGCTACTTCTCTTCTATCCCTGATCACCACGTAGAAGCAGAGAACCCACTCCAAATACCACTCACCCTGACAACTCTCACCAAGTTTATTGCCAGCGGGAATCTATATTTAACAGGTTGTGTTGTCAGTTGATTTATAGGTACTTGGGGGTAGAAACCATCATAAATATTTGCTGAGGAGCCTGAGATTAAAGTGGTTTTGAGGGTTATTTTAAGGTTTATAAATACATCTCAAATTCTGTTATACTCAACAAAAGTGGCCAGTGGCTAGGGTATGATAGGTAGTATTCTGAGATCTTTTGAAACTTTACCTGGCAAGAAGCACTTGGCAGAGTAAATGTACAATTTTTTTGTTTAATTTTTATCCTGCTTTCTTCAAAATTTTTGAAAGCTCTTACTAAAATATAAATACAAATCTTCACATAAAATAGAATGCTTGTAACTCAGCCTCTTGCTTTATTATTTGAGGTCCCGGGCTGGCCAGTAATGGCCCTGTAGGGAAAAACTCAATTATTTTCCCAATTTACACCAAGTAAGCTAACAAAAGTAACACCATCAGAAACTTCACCTTTTTGTGTGTGTGTTACTGTTGTTCTGACCTTCAAATGTTGTGACTTTGCATGGGCTTTTCTGAGGTGATCGATGGCAGGTGTGACTGGGAGAAGTAATTGTAGAGAGTAACTGAAAGTTCAAGGCTTTGGGGATAAAAGTGAATGATGTGAACATGAAAGTTTGAGTGATGAAGTCAACTTCTGACAAGCCCAACATGCTCAAGGAAATTTTAAAATAGGATAAAGGTCTGAAAAGTAAGTTTGAAATAGAAGAACATAATTTAATCACAGCCCTTTTTATTATGAAGACTAAATACATATTCTGTGTTAAATGCATTTGTGATTTGGAAGGCTAATTATCCATATCTCTACAATTTTATTCTATTTCCTATCTAAGCTCCTTGTGCATTCTCATGGACTGTGCAATTTTTCTCTGGCATTGAGGCTATATGGATGGCTGTTCATGTAGCCTGGAAATTATAAATTGAGCACTCAGATAATTTAACTTTATATCAATCCTTCATAAGCATAAAATAGCTCACATGAAGAAGTCCAAAAGAGCAACCAAGAGCACGTCCAAGCATCTGTTGACTTTCTTCTTGGTTGGTCCTTTGACAGCACTGAAAATTTAATTAAATTGTAAACATCTGGAAGGCAAAGATCATATTTTGTGTACTGTATCTCAAATAGCATCTAGCTTTGTTCCTCACAAGTAACAGTTTTAAAATTAATATATAGAATGAATAACATGTAGGATCACAGAATCCTTGGAAGATTTAAGAAGGAATTCAGTGGTGAATATCCTGAGCATAAACTTTAGAAAAGTCTTAATGATATTAAAACAAGTTTGTCTTATCTGTTTTGAATTTGCCAAGGATGGAGTTACTTCTCATTTATTGCTTTACTTAAAGTTATAAAACCATGTATCCTTTCATGTTAATCATTTTCCACTGATGCAAACTAAAAAAATATAGAACATCAAATTCATTTTTCCCATAATGTCCAGTCACTCTCATTTATCAGTGTACTTGATTATTCTACTTCTCTCTCAATATCTGTTGGTTATGCCATTCACATCTATTGACCCTACTCCTTGAATTAATAAATAAAATTTCTCCAGAAATGGACACACTTCCCATTTTTAATCCATGTAGTCAGGTGAGGTATCACTTGTAGCTCCAAAGGTAGAGAATGGGAATCAAGCCTTGCTAGGCAGTCCATCACATTCCATATTCTCTAGCTCTTGGACAAAGTATGTAGCTAAATCCATGTCACTGGAACATGGTTTCGAAAGTAGTTTGGAAAAATAACAGGCTGGACTCAAAAGAACCAATACTACTGACATTACACAATTCATAGCCCAGAAAAAACAGGTTCTGATCACATTATTTGAACCCTGATTCCAGCTGTGCCTGAAATTAGAGCTACTCTAATCTTTTTCAATTTTATGAACCATAAATTTCCTTTTATTTCTTAATCTAATCTGAGCTGAATTTTCTATAAATTGGATCTGAAAGTACTCTGACACTATGTTGCTCAAAGGCAACATGGCATGTAGTTGTCTGTTTCTAACCAATGCCACAACCAATGTCAGCTGCAGACATGGCTCAATAGCTATGATTTTCTGAGCGGAGTATCTCCCAGAGTGAAGCACCATTTGTCATGCCCCTTGTAAACAGAATCAGGAGAGAAGGAAACTGCATGCAAATTTGGCTGCCTGCTACAAATTAGATGTAGATGAGAAACAGCTCCTTTGCTTCAATGTTAATAATAACACTCCTGCACAACTGACAAATATGTCTGTTATCTTTGGCATAAGGGATAGCAAGTAGTGAGTGAATTGTTGCTGGTCACAGGCAATAGTGACTTTAGCAGTCTGAAGCTGACTGGAAGCTGTAAGCTTTCCGAAAAGTCAACTCAGGAACATTCAGTTAGAAGAGATTAAATCCACAGGACAGGATGTAGAGCAAGTGACAGTCAACATCACCTCTCAACAGAATGCCCATGGCCAGGGATTATGCATAACTCCAACAGGGAACATTTATTAATATGCATTTAGGAGCAAGTGGAAAAGCAAGGCATGCCTAAAAAAAAATTTAGGTTATGGAGCTTCCAGAAATACACAAGTTTATACATTCTTCAACTTCACCTTTCTGAAGTGTCCTGATACGAAACACTACTTCTTCGAGGTTCATGATAAAAATTGAGGACCAAACCAATATGTAGCCCAGTTATGCAGAAGTAAAATGCAGCCAGTGACAAAGACTTCCAGGCATGAAACATGTTTTTATAGAACTATAAGTTCTTCGGTTATGATAACTATGTCCTGAAAGCTGAAATTAGACAAAAAAGGAGAGGGTAAAAGTAGCCTGTGGGTTTTCGAACTTAGAGCCAATAGTTACTGCAAGACAGTTTGATAAAAATCAAGTTCAAAACCAAGACCACACAAAGAAAAAACTAACTTAAAAACTAGAGAGTAAGACCAAAACTAGATTTAAAATTATGGAAAAGCAAGAGGAACTACCAAGATGTGGAAAGCTGGTAAGACACAGCTAGTAAATGGCAGATTCTTTAGATGTTTAAATATGGGTGCAGGAGCTAGCAAGCTTTTGCAACTGCTCTGATCTCTAGATTATTCTTTTGGGGAGATTAGAATTAGAGTTACATCAGTAGTTTACTTCACAGCTCTCTTATACATTTATTTAAACATAAGTATTTATGGTGGTCCAGTTAAGATGGCAGCGTGGTTAAACATGGTACTCAGGTCTTCCCATAACCACATCAAAATTGAAACTAAATTACAGAATAACCATCATTCAGAAGTACCTGAAATCTAGCTGAATCAAGGCTGGTAGGATGGGGCGGAAACAAGGAATGGTGTGGTCCCACACGCATGTATTGCAGATAAAAATAAGAAGGGATATCTCAGATACAGAGGTCCCCTCTGAGGAGCAAGGGGCTGAGCCCCATGCCATGCCTCCCAGCCCAGGGTTCCAGTGCTGGGAAGAGAAGCCCCCATAACTTCTGGCTGTGAAAACCAGCAGGGACTGTGTTTGAGTGAGAGAGGGGGAATCCCAGGCATTTCTCTTTAAGGGCCTGATCATGGACTTACTGGGACTTACTCACTCTAAGCTCCAGCTCTGGGACAGCAGCTCAAAAGGCACCAGGGATGTATGGGAGGAACTGAATTGTCTTATTTAAGGACAAGGGCTGGAGGTGCAGCTTTCTCCCAGAGTTCTGGCAGATCCCTGTTCCTTTGCTGAATCCTCCCTTCAAAGAGCTGGCAGGCTGGGTCAATAGCTGAATCTCCATCATCCTGACCAACACTGTTAACCATCACCATGAGACCCCATTCCACCAAAGTTTCAGGACCACCCAAGCCATCTCCAGTTTTTTGGTTTTTTTTTTTCTTTATAAATGCCATGTCTTGGCTCCTGTTTTGGACTTTCCTAAGTCTCTCAAAAAAATAAGCATCTGGTCTCACTTGCTCCATACCTCTCATTAAGTGGCCCCAGGACTGACACTAGTGGCAACTGGTCTCTTTTGGCAGGTTGGTCTCTTTTGCGTACCTCCAACCTTAGAAAAGTAGCAGCCATCCTCAGATCTTTGTAGCTCAATGTCAGATGGCCCTGGGCAAAGAAAGGTGATAGCCAACTTTGGACTGCACCTCTGGGAGTCCCCAGAGCCAGTGCACCTGCAGACAGCTTCAGGCCATCTCAAAGCACCACCAGAATACCTCCACAAGCAACATACTCAAGGGGCAAATTTAGCAGGTTCCAGAGGCCAGCTGAATTTAAGTAGGTGCTCTGTGGAAACAACCCCTACACAGCTGATCCTCCATGGTGGTCACAACCCATCCTTGCAGTCTATTGGCCAGGGGTAATTCCTTCCCACTGAGGTGCCAACACCAATCAAGGCTCAAATTTAACATGAGGGCAAATTTAGCCCACACAGGGGGTGCACAGGTGATTGAGGAAGCAATGTCACTGAACCCTACAGGATACCTACTACATAAGGCCATTCTATCAATGGGAGATGTAGTAACTGTACCTAATACATAGAAACAAACACAAGAAGTCAGCCAAAAAGAGGAGACAAAGAAACATGTCCCAAATGAGAGAAGAGAACAAAACTCCAGTAAAAGAACTAAACAAAATGGGAAAAAAACAATATACCAGATGCAGAGTGTAAAACATTGATTACGAGAATGCTCAATGAACTTACGAAAAAGAGTAGATGAACTTAGTGAGAACTTCAACAAAGAGGTAGGAAACATAAACATGGATATAGAAAACATAAAAAATAACCAGTCAGAAATAAAGAATACATTAACTAAAATGAAGAATACATTAAAGGGAATCAACAGTGGAGTGGATGAAGCAGAGAATAAAATCATACCTGGAAGATAAGGAAGCAAAAAATACCCTATCAGAACAGAAAAAAAAATACAGAAAAAATGAGGATGATAAGTCAAGAATACCAACCAGAAGGAGAAGAAAGAGAGCAAGGAATTGAAAACCTATGTGGAAAAAATAATGACAGATAACTCTCCTCACCCAATGAAGAAAATAGACACAAAAGTCCAGGAAGCACAGATGGGCCCAAACAAAATGAACCCAAACAGGACCACACCAAGACACATCATAACTGTAATACAAAAGCTTAAAGACAAAGAGAGAATCTTAAAAGCAACAAGAGAAAAACAGTTAATTACCTACAAAGGAGCTCTCCTAAGACTGTCAGCTGATTTTGCAAAAGAAATGTTGCAGGCAAGGGAGATTGGCAATAAAAATTCAAAGTGATGAAAATCAAAGACCTGCAATCAAGATTACTTTGCCCAGCAAAGCTATCATTTAATGTCCAAAGACAGATAAAGAGCTTCCTAGAAAGAAAAAGCTAAAGGATTTTATCACCAACAAAACAGTATTACAAGAAATGTTACAGGGTCTTTTTTTATGAAGAACAGAGAAAAAAAGATTTAAAAATATGAATAATAAAGTTGTGATAAATATATATCTACCAACAATTACTTTAAATGCAAATGGATTGACTACAGCAATCAAAAACATATGAAAACTGAATGGATAAAAATACAAGACCCTTACATATGCTGTCTACAAGAGACTTGCTTCAGAACAAGAGACACAGACACTGAAAATAAAGTGATAGAAAAGAATTTTCATCAAGAATAGAAACAAACAATAAAAAACACTGAGGTAGCAATGCTTATACCAGACAAAATAGACTTTAAAACAAAGGCTGTATAACAAGAGATAAAGAAGGACCTAGCAATTCCAATTTTGGGTGTGTATCTGAAGAAACCCAAAACACTAAATCAAAAGACATCCTCTATATATATCCATATATTCATTGCAGCATTATTTTCAATAGCCAAGAAATGGAAGCAACCTAAGTGAACATCAATAGATGAATGAATATAGAAGTAGTGCATATATTCATCGGAATATGACTCAGACTTAAAAAAAGAATGAATTCTTGTCATCTGAAACAACGTGGATGGACATAGAAGGTACTGTACTGAATGAAATAAGTCAAACAGAAAAAGACAGATGCCATATAATTTCACTTATATGTAAAATCTAAGGAAAAAAACAAAATAAATGAACAAGCAGAACAGAAATACATTCATAGAGACAGCAAGCATTTTGATGGTATGGGTGAAAAAGGTGAAGGGATTAAGAAGTACAAAAGGGCAGTTACAGAATAGTCATGTGGATGTAAACTCCAGCATAAGAAATATAATCAGTAATACTGTAATAACTATGTATGGTGCCAGATGGGTACTACACTTATTGGGGTGTCCAATTAGGAAGCTCATAACTCATTGGGTTGTATACCTGAAACTAATATAATATGGTATGTCAACTGTAATTAAAAAATTAACAATTATTTAAAGTTAAAAAAAAAAGGTCAAGGGCAAAGATTTAGCAACTAAGTGCCCATCAGTAAACAAGTAAATAAAAAGCTGTGGTATTTTTGCCCAATGCAATATTACTTGGCCATTAAAGAGAAGGAAATCTAACATTTTGCAACAGCATGGATGGACCTAGAGAGCATTATGCTAAATGAAATAATGCAGTCAGAGAAAAACAAACACCTTACGATTTCACTTCTACTGTATGTGCAATCTAATGAAAAATAAACAAAATAGAAACAATCATAGATACAGATAACAGATTAACAGCTGTCAGAGGGGATAGGTTTCAGGGGGCTGGGTGAAAAACTTGTAAGGATTAAGAAATTGGTCATTGAAAAATAACCACAGAGATGTGGATTGCAGCTTGAAGAATATAGTCAGTAATGTGGAGGTAACAGGGTATGAGGCCCACTGGGTGCTTAGGCACTGGAGGGACCACTCTGATGAGTGTATGGTTTTCCAGCCTCTTTGCTGTACATATGAAACTGGTGCAGAATGGTTTGAACGTAAACTGGGATTGAGAAAAATGTGAATGGATTAAGACTTGACAATACTAATTGACAGTTACAAAAATAGCCAGAGGGATGTCAACTACAGCATAGGGAATACAGTGTCCGGCACAAATAAGGCCCTTTTTTTATTACAAAATCATAAGTATGTGATTCTATAACATAACAATATCACACTCAAGCACACCATATGACATTTTAAGTAAAATGATGAAATTAAAACTGTAAATTATTACACCCATATTATTACCCTACCAACCACATTCAGGCAGGCATTACTTCTGCCAGACCCTGTATACTCAACAATATTGTAATAACTATGTGTGGTACCAGATGGGTACCTGAAATATCAGGGGGCACACTTTGTACAAATATATGATTGTCAAACCGCTATGCTGTATACCTGAAACTAATACAAAAAAATGTCGACTGCAAAATGTAATCGAAAAACAAAATAAAATAGGTGTATCCACAAGAAAAGTAGAGGTATGTGAACAGAAATGCTTCTTGCAAGGGTTAATAGTTTAGCAATTGCATACCCACTGCTATTTTATATTGTTTATTTTCAGGAATATTGCTAGCAGAAATATTTCATTTATGTCTTCTGCTGTGCAATCCATAGTGAAATGGAAAAAATAAGAGCAATAAAGTGCAATTGTCACAAAGCTGAACATATTGAATTCAAAGGAGAGTTTAGGATTTGAGAAGATGTTTTTCCTACATTTTAGTGATAAAATGTCCTTTTTTGTAAAATAATAGTGATAAGAAATAGTAGTTTTTGCCAAAACAGTCTTTATTGTGAAAATAAAAGCTGATAACTTTGTATTGGTTTCCAATTCCTACACACACACACACACACACACACACACACACACCCATGCTCATGCACATGCACACACGCATCAAAACACTAACACTGTAAAGATCAAGAGAACTCAATGGTATAACAGAAAAATGGATTCATGACTGGGATATTGAACTATTCCATATGAAGTTGGTAATCATATTTCAAAGTAGAATTGTCAATCATCTTCGGAGGTCAGAAACTATTGTTTGAAACACATTCCTTTAAATCAACTGAAATAAATCTCCACCAATCCCCATATGATGACATAACATACATTGAAACCAGTGTTGCATAAATAATGTATTCAATTGGCAAGCTGTGAATACATTCACAAAGTTATTGATGATCTTTCATCATGACTTTTCTAACTTTGTTTTGCTCTATCACTCCTCAGTTATAAGCTCATCAATAACTCATTGAAAAATGATGTATATCTAATCAGCCTAGTTGGGAGCAGCAACATCTTTATATACTACTTGCTGACCATGTTGAGCACCCTCTTTGTGTAAATATTATTTCAGTACTACATATACTGGCCTTCAATTTAAAATATTTTTAAGGTATAATGGTTTGAGAATGATAAAATGAGCATAAAAACATGTTAAATATATTTTCTGATACAATGATATTTTATTTTCAAATATCAATTTTAATTGGTAAATGACATTAATCAAAAACATGTAGAAGAAATGCAAAAATAAATCAACTTTTCTTTAGCCAGATATTTTTGATTCATGTAGACATAGCTACCATATTTTTTATTTTTAATATTCAATGGTTTTATTATAAAGTAGAAAAATACATTTTAAATTTGCTTTTAACATCATATAGTACTAAGAAATAGAAAAGTGGTTAGAAAACTATGAGAGTATGTCAAAAGGATATGGAGACAAGGATACAAGAGCCAAATCTGTGGCAATTTGAGCAGGATAAAAACTGAAAATTAATATTAATTGTAATGAAGTATAACCCTTAGAAAAATATAAATATCCTCGAATTAAATTGAAGTAAATAGATGATAGATAGATAACAGATACATAAATGAATGAATGAATGAATGAATGAATGAATTGCTTCCTTACAGTGGAATTCTGATTAACATTATAAAAAAATGATGTAAACATAAAATCATTATTTGGCAAACACACATCATCAATGTTGATGATTTCAAATTTGTGATTTAGAAAAATCAATAGATGCTAAAATTAGAGAGTAAAAGCAAAATGATGAACAAATATTTGCATAGCCCCTAAGGATCTCTTTACATAACACTTATTCATTACAATAGGGAAAATAACTTCACAGTAGAAAAATCTGGTAGTAACTACCTTAACCAATGATTAAAGTTAATATCCAGTAATGGAACTTATTGATATTAAGAACCACTAAGATATGAAGTAGTGAAAAAGAGTAAACATTACTTCTTGCAGTATCATTACTGAAAAATCACAGCATAATTTTCATAATGAGGAAAACCTCAGACAAGTAAAAAGTGAGGAACATTCAACAAAACATAATTTGCAGTGTTCTTCAAATGTGAAGAAATGGAACAAATTGGAGGAGACAAAGGTGACAACAACTAACTGCAATATGTGGCTAACATAAGATCTTGGACCAGTGGTAGGACATTTTGGGAACAATTGCAGGAAACCGAATAGGGTTCGTAGATTAATTAACAATACTGTATCAATATTAATATCTTGTTTTGATAACTATCCTGTGTTTCTATAAGATGTTAACATTTGGAAAAGCTGGGTAAAGGGTACACAAGGATTCTCTGTACTCTTTCTTGTAAGTTTAGGTCAGTCAAATTCGAATTGGAAATAAAATAATAAGGGTTTGTTACTTTCTTTGTAAGTAAGTTTTTGAGAAAATCAACACAAAGCCCCACAGAATCATCATAGGTGAGGACCGTGATGGGAATTCAGAGGGAAGAACAGTCACGTTTGGCTGGGTCATGCCAGGCCCAGCCTATTATTGTCCAGCCTCTGTAATTTCTCCCTCTCAATTCAGCTGGAGCCGGTGAATCCTTCCCTACAAATTTCCCCAGGCCATATCTTGGGAACCAAACCTTACTTTAGTGAGAAGATGGTAACTAAAGCAGCACCACCAGTTTCAGCAACACATCTGTTGTACTGCTGCTGGTCCAGTGCTCATCCTGTCCCCTCGATCCGGGAAGAAGGCTTCAGCCTTGTTCCACTAAACTCCAGGTATACGGTTCTCCAGTCCTTTTAGCACCATAGTCCTGCCTTCCTCTGGCACTGTAACCTATTACTTAGTGACAGACCTCCCAGGTGCCAAATCCTTGCCAACATGTTTGGGCAGAACTGATCCCTCTTGCATGCCATCACCTGTGCCATCTCCATCATTTCACACTAACTCTCACGACAGACCACTCCTGTCCACCTTCCATGTTACTCTTTATCTATCTTTCACAATTTAGGAATGCTTGCCATCATCAACTTCCTATAGGCTCACCTATTTCCCCAGGTTGTGCCTATCCCAGCAAGTGGATTCACTATGGCTATTTAACGTGTCCAGCCAAGGTGTAATGCTTGACCCTGAGCCTGCAGGTAGTTGCTATGGCTCTTCTTACATGCAAAAAGTATCCCTAACAATGTAGATGTGCAACTCCCACAAGATGACAAAACTTATTGTGACTACTGATGAGGAGCCATTCTAGTAAGCAGTGGGGAGGAATTTTGTGACTTTACATAATTTTTTATAATCACATTATGAAACAAATAGCTGTTTTTAGTGAAATAGGAGCTAGAATTAGATAACTCTGCAAACAGAATCAGGAGCAGGTGATAGTCCTTCACTTTGTCATCAAAGAAAAATTGATACTTTTTCCAAATAAAATTTGTATTTAATTATAAATTTCACATTTCCTGGACTAATCATGAACAACTTGAACATAACAAAGAATTTGTACTTTTTTCTGAATTATATGCCTTATGGTGCACATAAACCAAATTGACTGCCCATTCCTGCATCTCAACATAACTTTATTATTCCTTAATATACAATGTGTTTGCAGGAACCCTCATTAAAGATGTGAGGGGTAACATGTTTCTCAGAAATACTTCAGTGCAATTTAGAGACTTAATTATTTGTTCTAGGGCTGTATTTGAAATTAGAAAACTGAGATTTTTTTCTTATCATACATGTCTTATGAATGGCAAGAGCTTTGCACTTGGTTGTATTTTTTATTATTTTTATGCAGTGATATTTTTAAATTGACTTAATTTTATTCAGGAGTCAAAGGCCAAAAATATGAGAAGAACTTAAACTATTTTGTTGCACTGTTCAACACATTAGCCACCAGCTATGTATAGTTATTTAAATTAAAATTTAAAAATTAGGGAAAATTGTATAGATATAAGCAGAAAAAATGAAGCTAGACTACCTTCTTATGCCACATACAAGAATAAATTCAAAATGGATCAAAGACTTAGACGTTAGAGCAGAAACCATAAAAATCCTAGAAGAAAACAAAGGCAGCAAAATCTCAGACACTGCTTGTAGAAATTTTTTTATTGGATATATCTCCCCAGGCAAGGAAATGAAAGAAAAAAATAAATGGAACTACAGCAAACTAAAAAGTTTTTTCACAGCAAAGGAAATCATCAACAAAATAAAAAGACAACCCACAGAATGGGAAAACATATTTTCTGATACAACTGATAAGGGGTTAATATCCAAAATTTATAAAGTACTTACAAAACTTAACATCAAAAACAACAAATAACCCAATTAAAAAATGGGTAAAGGACATGAATAGACATGTCTCCAAACAGAACACACAGATGGTCAATAGACACAGGAAAAGATGCTCAACGTCACTAATCATCAGAGAAATGCAAATTTAAAACCATAAGATATCATCTCACAACTATCAGAATGACCATCATCTATCAACAAAAAACTAGTACCGATGAGAATGTGGAGAAAGGGGAACACTTTTGCACTGTTGGTCGGAATGAAGACTGGTGTAGCCACTGTGGAAAGCAGTATGGAGATACCTCAAAATATTAAAAATGGAACTGCTTTTTGACTCAGTGATCCCACTTCTGGGAATATATCCAAAGGAACCCAAAATACTAATTTGAAAGAAAATAAGCACCCCTATATTCATCGCAGTGTTATTTATAATCACCAAGATATGGAAGCAGCCTAAGTGTCCAGCAATAGATGAGTGGATAAAACAGCTGTGGGACATTTACACAATGGAATTCTACTTGGCCATAATAAAAATAATTTACCCTTTGCAACAATATGGCTTGACCCGGAGAAGATTATGCTAAGTGAAATAAGTCAGTGAGAGAAAGATAAATACCATATGATTTCATTCATATGTGGAATCTAGTGAACAAACTGAACTAACAAGCAAAACAGAAACAGACTCGGAGATGGAGAGCAGATGACAGCCAGTAGCAAGGGGGAGGCTAGGAGGTGGAGGGATTGAGCAAAAAGGAAAAAGAACTCATGGACATGGATAACAGTGTGGTGATTGCTGGGGAGTGCACTGGAGGGTATAAGGGCACTCAATGGTCATGGAAAAAAATAAAATAAAGATTACATAAAAATATAATAATAAAAAACATAAAATCATGACCTGCTTAAAAATATTAAATAAAATTATATATTAAAGTCCTTAGTTGCACTAGCCAGATTTCATTTTATTTTATATTTTTTAAGTTTTAGAAATTGTATTTTTATTCTGATGTTCTAATTTGAAATCAGACATTTAAGAAAATAATTTTATATAGTATGTTTACCATTTTCATAAACCCTCATGGAACAAATTTAGGCTCCAGTCAACTCTCTGTAGCTGTGAGCCAGAAGGAAGTATCATTTTCATCTCTTGGTACAATGCAATCTCTAAGAATCTAGTTACAATTCCCCTAAGCAAATGCAATCCCAGAAGTGTTTGCACACAACTAAAATGCATATGTATTCTCCTCCTAGAGGTATTTTTTTACACCATGGTTGAAAACTATCTGCTCTTCAAATTATTCCATTGTTTTACAAAGGAAGTATTAATTTCGTGACTGCGCTAGCCACATTTCAAATACTCAGCCACTCCATGTGGCTGTGGTTACCTTACTGTCAGTGTGTTTCCATGACTGGGGACATTCTGCTGAGCAGCAGTGTGAGGTCCAGAGCAGAAAGAACTCTGAGCAGTTTTTTAATGATGATATGTATGAAATATTTGAATGATGTCATCAAGAAATGTCTAACTCTCAAAAGGCTTTTTTAGTATCATCATAGTGAGGAGCAAAAGATATTATAGAATGCTGAAGTCCACTTTTTTCTTAATATTCATGCCTTTGTAAGTTGAAGTATGCTAAATTTCTATATAATGCCATATACTACAATGAAATTGTTTTCTCTGTAATGATAGGAGTCAAAGCAAATATTTTACTAGAAGTTTTAAATATCTAATCGCAACTTCTTCCTGATTCATTAGCAGGTCACAGTAGCTTGAAAATATAACAATCTTACAATATCACAGTATAACATGTAATACCCCATTTAGAAAAATATATCTAGAGTCTGTTCCATGCAAAATGTGTGTAGGTCAATTTTCAAATCTTTTCAAGTGCTGAATTCCATGTAGCATTGAACTGAATCAGATACAAAAGTAATTGTTATAATGATAATATCTATTCAGATTATTTTAATCTGAAAAAAGATAATTTTTCACATAAAGTGTTGAACATATTGAAGATGCAAAGTCTATCAATGAAAATAAATGTAAATCTGAAAAAGATGTTTTTAAATATATGTATAGTCATGCCATGGTTATCCTAGAGAAAAATCATTTTGTTTCTTTCATACCACTTCTCATCTACTTTTAGATATATGTTTGCAAAACACATATATGCCAGGCAGTCTCATGGGTTGAGAATCACACAGGTAAATAACACACAAAGAAATGCCTTTTGAGAAGTTCAAAGTCTGCTGAGACAGACAAAAATTAGATATTTAGTATGGCTTTGTGTGTTCAGTGATGCTGGTGTACCATCTACAAAAGTCTGGCTAACATCCAGTGTAACAGTCTGCATTATTTTGACTACCTGCAGTGTTCAAGTGATGCTAAGAACTGACGCATCATGCCTAATACAACATGTCTCAGCTTCAGATGCTCAGTTGTTAAAGAGGAGAATGGTGATAGCGCTTTTATGGGCCTTAGCCTGTCTATATGTCTGGCTTTCAAAATACTCATTTACATTCCTTTGTCATTGCAATAGTAATTTTTATAAATATAATATTTAAGAATATTTTCTAAATATTCTAATAATCACTTCTCTTTGAATTCTCATAGATAGGTTATTTAGTTGCTTATAGAGGTGGATTAGCCCCACTGAATTAACAACTTGCTGTTTCTTTTTTATTTCAGAATGTATCTGAGAGATAATAAAATGTCTTACTATTTTAAATTTTCCCCATATTTAAAAAATGTTTTTGTTTTTTTAATCCTCATCAAAGGACATTTTTTCCATTGCTTTTTACAGAGAAAGAGTAAGGGAGAAAGAGAAACACCAATGTGAGAGAGAAATATCAATTGGTAGCCTCCCACATGCTCTTGCACTGGGACAGCAGGTGTGCGGACCCAGGATCAATCTTCAACCCAGACATGTGCTCTGATGGTGAATCAAACCAGCATAATTTCAGTTCAAGGATAATGTTCAAACCAACTGAGCCACACTGGCCAGGGTGATTTCTTAAAATATTGTCAAGTGTGTTTTCAAAATCATCTTTTTGGCTGACATGTGTTTCCTTGATATGGCTATAGCTCCTTGGAAAAAGGTAAATAGTGTCTTCATTTTGTATCCTCAGCATATACTTTGATGCCTATAACATAATAATTGTTCATAAAGTGTTCAGTGAAGGAGAGCATAAAGGAGCCAAACAATGTACAAATGTTGGGTTTCCCAGTGTACTTGAGGATCCATCATAAACAGATATGGTTTCTAGAAATAGTATTTCACACTTTACCAAATCAGAAGTCAGGAATAGTGAACAGCAAACCATCCAATAAGTAAGCCAACAAATATCTTCATTAAAAAATCCCTTTGTTTCTATTTATTGTTAATTTTGTGAATGCCTCAGGTTAGGTCAGTGATTTTCAACTGGTGAGCCACAAGAATTTTTAAAACATGTAATACCTGACTAATCAGGGGCACTGAGATCTTTCCCCTTAGTCTGTCAAATAAAAAATAAAATGACAAGGGCCCACACAACAATAGCCATCCAGTGTGAATGAATCAAAATTATACCTATTTTTTTGTCAGATCAGCAAAAAGTATAATATGTATTTTTGGTGTGCTGCAGAATTGTAGTTATCGGTTCGTGTGTGCCATGGGATGAAACAGGCTGAAAAGCTCTGGGTCAGGAGTTGAGGAAAAGGAGGCTGGTCAGGGAGACAGCAAGTGCCCTTAGACCATTAAAGAAACACACCCTTCATAGAAGTTCTTTTGCATCTCGTACACAGACTTTCTGTTTCCCGATGTTAACAAGAGGGAAGGAATGTTACTTGAAGAGGTACTGTCACCAGCTACGTTTTATCCTGTGAGCTTTCTCATCTCTTCCAGGTCCATTGGTTGCCCCCTCGATTTTTTCCTCTGATGCTGTCCTTTTTGCTGCCTGTTCCATTTCCCTCATGTTTTAAGGTTGCCTTTCTTACACTTCTCTTTAAAAACTAAAGGTCCTTTTTTAACTTAAATTTCTAAACCATCCTCAATTTCTTACTTCTAACATTTACTGAAAGAGTATGTCCTCAGAAGAGGACAATTATAATTGTCCTCTAAAAACAATTATAATTCTCCATGTGTAGATGCTAATGCATTAAATACAGAATTTAAAGTTTAAAGATTATCTCATTACTGAATTCTATGGCTTTCTTACTATTTATGTCTAGAATTGCACATGTCATACCCATGCATAGATCTAGCGTGATTTAATTAATAAATAGCAAGAGGTCCAATACTATGTCTTGTTCTTTATTTTCAAAGTTCTCAACTCGGGTCATGACCATGCAGCCATTTTGCCATCAATTCACAGCTTTCCAATTACTGCCTGTGTAACCCTGAGATATTATTTAACCTCTATGCAGTTTAGATTCTGTGCTGAAAAATAGATATTAACTAGGGTAACCATATAATTTATTTTCCAAACTGAGTCACTTTTGTGAATGGGAGAGAGTAGTAATAGTGATTTTACTCTCAAAAAAATAGATATAAACATGGGTTTTTCAAGGGAACTCAAGGCATATGGACAATTATGCTACTAATAATAGTTGGTAACATCAAATGTAAAATCACAGGGAAAACATGGAGACTTAGAACTGTAGATGAGCAATAAATGTTATATTATTGTCATTAATATATGTATATATTATCATTGGCCTAGGAAACCCTTGGGCAGTATTTGTTTAATATTATGTATTACCTACTAAGATGATTAAACCATCTGGGACATTGTAGTTTTTATCTCACTTTTGCTTTTTTATATTTTCTTTTGATAGCATATTTTGAAGTTTAAACTATTCTCACCATCAATACATTTTTGTAATTAGGATGAAATAAATGAAATATGTTATAAAACTCAATGTTTGCTTGATGGAATTCCATCCTCAGTAGAGATTTAGAAGAGCTGATCAATTTTTTTGAACTCTGAAGGATTACTTTGAAACTACTCTTAACCTCTCACTTTAAAGTCAGAATCATTTAAATTCCTTCAATTTCTGTTCATAAATATAATTATTAGCTCTTTCATTCATGTAGCTATCCAATGAATCTACACAAAGTTTATTAAATTCCTTAAGGAGCCTCAAATTGGACATTGTTCTCTAATAAAGATAAAATGTTGAGCATAGCAGGAGGATAACATTGAAACTGCTACATGCTAATTTGTCATTCCAATAAAACATTTTTGTGTGTTATTTACTGTTGTGCTTGATTTGTTACTTTCATCAAAATAAACATAGCCTTTGTTTCCTAGGAGCTTGCAAAAATAAAAATAAAATACAGACTTCTTCAGGTCTTTAAGATCTTAATGGGGGTGTACATACTAGACAGAGTTGCACAAAGACCAAGTCCGTGTTACAGTCACCTGTGTATAACAAGCTCCTAGGCTACTGGTTAATATTTGGTGAATAGATGAATAAGTGGATCAACACATGAATAAATGAAGACAGACACAGATGACAGAATAATAAATAAATGTAGCAAGTGAAATATTATGTACAAATAAAAATATCAGCTGCTAGCATCTGTTTACTCATTTACTGAGGAAATATTTATTGAGTGCAACTTGTAAATACTAAGAATACAAAAAAATTAAGATGCAGTCATTGTTCACTTATAAACATAGAAAAATATTTTATAGATTATATAATATGATAGCTAACAATCTCAATATACATTAAAATAATATAACATAAACAGTAAAATTTATCCCATAAATCCAAAGATGCTCTAATAATAAGAAATTTTTCCTTTATTTTTTAAAGATTGTATTTGTTTATATTTAGAGACGGGAAGGGAAGGAGAAGAGAGGGAGAGAAACAACGTGTGGCTGCCTCTCCAGTACACCCTACAGGGGACCTGGCCCACAACCCAGGCATGTGCCCTAACTGAGGATCAAACCCGTGACCTTTTGGTTGGTAGGCTGGCTCTCAGTCCAGTGAATCACACCAGCTAGGCCAAGATTCTTTTCTTCATTACATTGTTAATTAAAAGGCAAAAATTTCATATAATAATAGAAATAGATGACAAGAAGTCTTTTGATAACATCTAAATATTTCTGGCATTTGTGTTGGCAAACTGGAAATAGAAATTATCCTTAACACAAAATGTATAAATTAGAAATAATTATTAAAAGGTGAATCACTAGAGTCTCATCCAAGTCACAAGTTCCTTGTATTGCTACCATTTTTCCACAGTCTATAATTTAGACATTAAAAAAAAGGAAATAATAAACAAACAGTGGTATAGATACTGGAAAGAAAGAGTTAAAATGATAACTATTAACATATTTGTGTGTGTTTGTGTATGAAAAACTACACAAACATGTTAATCAAACAGTCAATGTGCTATCTTCAAAGGAGGTAAAATTGCGGGAAGGAAAATTCATGCTTTCTCATGGTTCTGTTTACAGTTCTGTATTTGGCATGACGGAGGTGGTTATGGTGCTGTATATACGCGTAGTGATTCCTCCCCTGCCCTCCTGGAGCTGTGCTGAGGAAGAGAGGCATAACTGCCTTGTAATACAGAGCACGGTAGAAGCCCTTACACTGGCTTTAAGAGAACAAAGGAGGAAATAACCAATCCAGTTTTAGGGAAGACTTTGGAGAGGCACAGTAGTAAGAAAAAAAAAATACTTTTAAGGCAGTGCAAATAATGAGTGTGAGCGATTAAGTGTGTAAAAACATCATTTATTCTACGACAGCAAATTATTCCATGCAGCTAAGAGCATAGGACATAGGGGAAGAAGGAAGGGATGGGAGAGTAGCATGTTGAGAAAGGGGATTTTGACTACATTATAAAATTTGATAATCATAGCAAGGAGCTGAGGTTTAATTTCATACCAGCAGTAACCACCCATTCTATTCATGTGCAACCAAATAAATCATAAAAAATTATTTACCCCTTGTAATATAGATATGTATATCATACACTATTTATATTACAAAATATATATCATGTGTTGAAAAACTATATACCCAATTTTATATTTCCACATTGACATCAAAATAGTTTTATCTAATTTTTTAACAGTTTCAAAGGATATATTCCTGGTATAGTATATATTGTAAGCCAAATGACAAAAGAATTTCTCTCATTAAAACCCATCATCTATATCAGAATTTTCACTGCATAAAGTCTGACATTTTCAGTTTTCATGAACGCTTTGACTTCTGATTGGCAAATATGTAGATAGATAGATAAATGATCAGATACACAGATGAACTACAAAAATGGAGCCTTGACAAAAATTAATTCTCTGCTTGAAATAAGATACAGCCCTCTTCACAATTTTCTTCATGAAGCCCTTCTGGCTTTGTTCTCAGGAAAATCACTCTCAGAAGCTATGCATTCTTCAAATGTCCCTTTGTTTACAACCCTAGAGATTTTGTACCTAGGGGATGTGCAAAATACCATCCAAGACGGATGAAAAATTGGACAAGAATAGCTGGGAAAGGAGTGTTGGAAAAGAATGACCTGTGGGCAGCAAGACTGTCCTCAGGAAGAAGTATTTTCAGATAAAATTTTATATGGAAATTGAAGGCCTGGATATATATTTCATTAAAACCAAACTATCTATGACCTCACATCACCTAGAAAGTCTTTCTGTAGTCAAGAGCAAAAAGGGTCTCAGCTTGTATACTGCTTCCATTCAGAAGGAGGAGAGCCATTTATGTATTTGGATACTTACAGCTCTAGTGTTGGCACCAACAGTATTCTGGGTACCACCTTGTGAGAGATAGAGAAAGATTTAACAATTGAATTTTTCAGATTTTTGAGGATGTGCAGTAGATATTTCTTTATCATTTCAATACACAGCAGTTACTCTTCTTCAGAACTATTAATCTGCCTTTGTCTTTGAAAATTCTGAACCAAACAAATATTTGTTTTCCTCTTTGAACTAAATAATAAAAGGCTTAGAACCAAATGTTCTTCACTAGAAAAAACAATACATGCATATTTTATATAACTTTATCACTATCTTTATCTTCTTATCCTCATTTTGCTTTCGTTCTCATTCATGAATTTTTAACATGGAACTTTGAACATAAAGAACATGGAACATAAAGAAATAATTTGTGTAAGTAAATAAAAATACAATTATAATTCATACAAAAGTGAAAATTTCTGTCCTATTCCTGACTCATGGGCTCCTCCCCAGAGTCAATCACTCTCATCAGTGTCTTTAGAATCTCGTGCATTGCTTTTCTTAAAATATTTTATTTATTTATTTTTAGACAGAGGGCAAGGGAGGGAGAAGGAGAGAAACACCGATATTAGAGAAAAAGATAGACTAGTAGCCTCTCCGATGTGTCCTGACTGGGGACCAAACTCAAAGCCCAGGCATGTACCCTGACCAGGAACTGAACCTGTGACGTTTTGCTTTGCAGGACAACGCCCAAACAATTGAGCCACACCAGTCAGGTCTTGTGCATTGCTTTTAAATGTAATTTATACATTTACAATTATATTTGGATACTTTATCACTTTACATAAATCATGGTTTAACAATGATTCTCATTTTCCAATATTTAATAAATATAACATACAAAAGAATATCTCAATGATCATATATCCTTATTTAACTTAAAGCTTATTGAACTAAAAAATGTAGAAAACTGTGGTTTTTGGACAGATGAAGTCTGTCCAGAACATATCTAGCCACATACTATGAAAAATAGAGACATTTACTGAAGAAGATACAAGATACAGAAACATTGTTCATGGGACAATGATACCTCAGTCCCCTTCAAAGTAGGAACCTTGGGACCTCACACTATTCTAATTGCCATCAGCTGCTCTGTCATATTTTTCTGAATCTCATAGAAGGTCTGAAATCTCTTCCTTTTCAAAGGTGATTTTAGTTTTGGGAAAAGCCAGAAGTTGCTGGGTGCCAAATCTGGGCTATGAGGTCGGGGTGGGAGGGTGAGTCACCTGGGTGATTCAATGTTTTGCTAAAAAACTGCACAAGATGTTATGCATGAGTGGGCGCATTGTCACAATGAAGCTGCCAATCACCAGTTGCCCATAGCTACAGCGTTCTGAATCATCCAAATACTTTCTGTGGAGGAATGTTCAAGCTTCATGCAAAATTTAGTGCAGATTCTTGCTCTACTCAGTCATTTTGAATGTGACAGCCACACAGTGCACATGCTCACTCAATGACATCTACTGCCCCCCAGTGACTAGTAGAATATGGTCCCCATTGTTCGCACATGCACATCCCAGTCCACTCTCCTTGGCTGCCAGGTTACACGGATGTCCGCAAACCATTCTCGTTATATTAACAATGGCTGGACTTTTTCTGGACAGACCTCTTATAACATTTTGACTACACTGTAAATTAATTTGAACTTGAGTTAGCTTAATACCTCATCCCAATTTCAAACATTTTAACATTGTTCTCTACACGATCCCCAAATCTGTCAGTTATAGGGAAAGGAAAGGGAGAAAATTTTCATTATTCATTTCTATGGCTGCAATTACTTAGTCTGTGGCGTGAGACGTTGCTTTTTCATTCAGATGCTTGCTCCTTCCTCTACACCCTTATTTAACATTTATTTTTAAAAATTGCCTGGACCTTTTCACATTTACATGACTTCTATTGTATTTTTAATTCCAATATTTATATTTCAATTTAAAGGCTCTACCTTTATAAATATGGGTTTATGTAAATAAATATACATATTTTATAGTTTTATGTGTGACTGTTCAGTACTTAAAGTCTCCCATTGGCACTTAATGACTGTGCATTGTTTCCCAGTGTGCCCTGTGATTTTGGACCCTGACCTGATCTTCAGTGGGGGTTGAAATGACATTCCTTGCTTAAGCTGGGGTAAAATCGTATCTTTGAAAGTAATTTTGCATTTATGTCTTCTATCTGCTCACACTTGTCCACTACTTGGAATCACTTTTTATTTTAAAATAAGCTTAGAAAAACATTTTTCTTTTACCTCAAACTTCTCTTGTGCTGTTTCTATACCTGCAGACATTTTATTTTTTCTGACTCACATGTCACATGACATATAGCTTTCTGGGGTTCTGGTTTATGCAGGGGAGTTTGAGTTCCCTCTTACAGTGCTCCAGTGCCTTGTTACTCAGCCTCGTTTAGGCACTAAAACCAAAACCAAGACCATTCTTCCTTTTTCTCACCATACACTGCTGACCACCAAGCTACTGAATCATCAACTCATGCATTTTTTCTCTGGGTTTCAATTTGCTGATTCTCTTTTTCCTGTTTGGCACCTCCATATCGCTTTCCTCTTAACATGTTTCCAAGATTAACAGGTAGTCAAATGAAATTCTAACTGTATTCTATCAAGAATTTCCACATATTTAGGCTGGTACAATTTTGAAGTTATTTTATTCAACTATGGTGTTTTATTTCCTGACTCTTCATTCATGTTAACTTTTTCATAGGAATTTTACAATCAATTTGTCAGAAGTCCTTTTTTAAATCTTATAGAGTATTTATTGAATAATTTTAAGAAAATTGGTTAGAGGCAGTATATTCTTCCATGACAAAAATTTTCCTATGTTGCATTTTCCCATAGTGGAAATTGAAACATGTAAATAATGAAACTAATCACAGATCTATAATTAATAACACAAATCTTCATTTAAAAAATATTAATCCTACCTTTAAATACTAGAAGCCCTACATTTTTCTCTCCACCAATACACTTTCTCCAGTTTCCCGGTCCCCCCAAACAGTAGTAGACCTCATTTCTTTATTTTATTTTATTTTTTTCTACCATCATTTATCCCCTCCATACTCTCTTCCACTTCCCCCCACCCTCCTGCACAACAACCGTCACACTGTTGCCCATGTCCATGAGTTCTCTCTCTCTCCTTTTTTTTTTTCTTTTTTTGCCCAATGCCTCCACACCCCCACCCTTACGTATCCCAAGTTGTCAACCTACTGTGTCTATGAGTCTGTCTCTATGTTGGTTATTAGTTCACTTTACTCTTGGCATTTCACATGTGAGTGAAAGGTACTTGCTTTTCCCTGACTGGCTTATTTCACTTAGAATGATACATTTACTCAGTGGAATGCTACTTGGTTTAAAAAAAAAACAAGAAGAAAATTTTACCTTTGCCATAGCATGAGTGGACCTAGTGGACATCATTGCAACTTTGAAGTTTGCCATATAAAACACAAGTAGTCATACCTAACCACTTAAATGCATATTTTTCCAAAAAAGTGCTTACTGCCCAGCTTTGTTTATTATGTTGAAAGTTTAGGTGAACCCATTTCTCATTAATTATTTCTAATCATTACTAGGGATTCAATCCACTCATTATAAGATTTCTGTATTTTAGTTCCAGTGTCACCTTTTTATTCATGTCTGATAAAAATTAACTACAGGTCAGGGCACATACAAGAACCAACCAATGAATGCACCAGTAAATGAAACAGCTAATTCAAGTTTCTCTCTCTCTCTACAAAATAAATATTTTTTAAAAAAAATTACCCATTTTTACTTGCCAGATGTTTGTCCACCCTTGTATTTCCAATTTTTCATAGACCTAATTTTCTGCTTAAACTACACTTCCCTTACCATTATAAATATTTTCCAGTTCTTTATGCACTGTTGTAATCTGCTTCACTTCTTTTGAAAAGATGTTTATTGTTACTTTCAAAATTTTGGTAGTTTCTTTCTACTTCTATGTCTCCCAACTGTCTCCTGCTTTTTATACAAGGATATGGGAAGGATATTTTATACCTTCATGATAACTAAATTTGTTTCATTCTCATATAAGGAGCAGATCTTTTTTTGATCATTTTATTTAGCATTACATTCTGTGACTCAGCAATTAATGAATTACAAAGGGAAAGTCATAATGTTTTATATTCATGATAGAACTCATCAGAGACCATTCACCACTATGTGGATTTACCTGTTCTGGCCAAAATAATTTTAGCTCTGACTTTAGAGACTGTTAGCACAAAATGAAAGCTTGGACAATTTATGGGTATGCAAATACCTGTTAGGAAAACCTGTATTTTCCAAGATTTTTCCTAGGTAAACAAAAATGGTAAACAATTTGAGATCAGGAGTCGCAGTTTAAACATATATTTTCACAACCTGTCAACTTCATTGATATACTCACAATCACCCTTTAGTTCAGCTACATTCTGTTAGAATTATCCTACCAAACACAGCCCATGTGCTCTAGGTTCCTGACTCCTCCACCTCAGGGGTGTTGAGTTAGAAACAGCAATTGTTAGGTGTTTTACATATGTATTTGCACAACCATAACAGCCTCTGCAAATCTGAGACTGTTGAGATCTGTCAGGAAAGGCATCCTGAAATCACTTCTGAGAAGCTTATTTTATCAAATGTGTTGGACAAAAATTAGTCTGATTAAAAAATCCAGGTGCATGATGGTAATGTCTATAAATAACCCAGTCAGAGATCAGCAGTTCACGCCAAATTTCTTCTTTTTCTTTCTTTCTTTCCAGTGAATCCAAAGTCTTACTCTACTTTCAAACACTGTAGTTATGAGTGTAACTTTATCAGTTATTGTCATATAGAACCACCTCAAGAGCTTTTGAAATACAGATTGCTGGACCCCATCCTCCGAGTTTCAAATTCAGTAAATCTGTGTTGGAACTGGAATGTTCATGTTTTAACACGTTCCAAAGCACCGCTGCTGCGGCCAGTCTTGGTGTCAGCCCTTGAGAGCCACTGTGCTACCATGTACATTATCTTTTCAAATTTTACTTTTAGCATTCTTGAACTTCCCCAGGTTAATTCCTTTTATAGTGCTGTACTCTTTATTTGAATATAACATCTAGGAACCCATTATTCTAATGTAAGCACATTTTTTCTTTCTTTTTTGAAAATATTCACCTGTTTCTTACCATTTCCCCCTTTTTACATTTTTTAGATGACTTGCTATTGTTCATAATGAAACAGATCAAAGATGACAGTGGATCAAATTTTGAATTATGCATTTATTTATCTCTTCACTTCTTCCAAAAAGATTTGAGAGAGATAGATCAGAACAAAGCTAGTTAAACCACATAGTTATTGACACCCAGTCCTGATTTCTTCGGCCCCTTGCTCAGGATGGAGTAACCCTCGTCCTGATTACCTTCCCACAAGTCGAGAAAACACACTGGCCAAGGCAAGAATCATGATGATGATGTGAGACAACACAAGACTCCAGTATCATTTTATAACACATGCCAAGTACACTCTCTTCCAAGTGCCTGATTTTACTACATTCAGGAAGAAAGTCACCTTACTGTCTCCATCCATCTGCTGCCTGCCATAGGGCAGCTGCAGTGTATTTACCGTCAACTGAGAAAGAAATCTATATTTATCCGGATGTGGAAGATGCTGAATTTCCCAACAATTGACAAATTAGTCTGGAATGCGAACACATATAGAAATAGCCTACAGTATGCCATTATGTTGTGACATAAATATATGGTCTCTTCCTTCAACTTATGCCAGAAGCAAATGAACAATGTTCCTGCAACATGAGTAATTTCTCATCTATGTTAGTCTGCCTCTTTATCTTTTATCTCTCTCCGTTCTTAATAATGATAAGGGAAAATCATAATAACCTCAGTGAAATATTTGCTTTAAAATTCATATTAGCACTTAGTAAAATCTCCAAATGCTCTGACAAATTATTAATTTAGTAAAAATTTAAATTTAATCCTTCTCTCTCCCTCTCTCTGTTTCTTTAAGTGGAATATGGGGGGCATACACTGAAAACTATCCAGCTCCTTCATAGCAATGTACTATGTATCTTAATATAGACTGATTAGGCTTTTCATATGTAGTCACACAGATTTTCACTGTAACTGTAAATGGATTTATGTCTCCAAATTTAATCATTTCCAATGAGTTGATAGAGTCTAGCAATTGGGAACATAAATCAGAACTTCTTATATTAAAAACCAACCTGGTTCCTTGCTCTCTACATGATCTTTGGTAGAATAAGTATCCTCTCACAACCTCCCTTTCCTTGCCTTCAAACAAATATCAAACAGGTGACTTTATTTTAGGTATTAAATCTGTATTTAAACAAAGTCATACTCTAATGCCAGGAACACTGTATTTAATATTGTTGAATCATTAATACTATTTGTAGCAATGTTTGAGTATTATTAGTTGTAGAATAAATATAGTAAAAACATGGCCATACTCAGTAGTCAACCATCTTGGTATGATTCCAATGCAGTGCTAAAGAATTTTCCATTTATTTTTCTAAAGGATCAGCTCTGTAAAACAACTCGGACAACCACGTTATAAATTAGAAACACAAAGCCTTGCTATTTTACGTCTTGCAGAGCTTTGCTTAATATATACGGAAGCTCACTTAGCAACAACCAGTTTCTCCTGAAGCACATGTGACAGGTCTCTCCTATTCCCCCTTCCATGATCACACGCTGTACTTTTCTTGTCCATTGGCTATATCACAAATAATTTTCTGAAGTTTACAATTTGCTGAAGAGAGACTGGCCCACTGGGTGCTCATTAAACACTTAACTGAATAATAAAAGAGAGTTAAAGTCAGCTTCAATCTACTATATATAAGAAAGATCACACATTTTATTTTTCTTGTGCACAAACTTATTTGAATTGTCACTTCACAATTGAAGAAGAAAGCCTTTTCAACATACTAATGGTAGTTGATAATCAATTATTTTCTGTCTATAGCAAGACAGTTGTTAAACCTCAGAGTGATTTATTGTTCATAAGAGATGTTTGAATGTAAAAATGAGACATTCTCTAGAGAAACAGTTTATCTAACCCCCAGTAGAAGGATTATGCCTATATTTTGATCCCCTTTTGCAAGTGCTTCCAAATCCCAGGAAAAGTTTAAACAGTTTCCAGCTTTGAAACATCTATCCTCTGTTGATCCAGCTCAGCATGAACTATTTATCTTTCAAAGACCAAAGGCAATTCTCAGAAATTGGTAGGCTATGTTTAGATAACTCTAAAAAGTCATTTAAATTTCATTCATGTTCTAAAAATAACTACATTTGTATTTTAAAATACATTTGTATTTTGGTCTTGCTGGTATGGCTCAAGTGGTTTAAGTGACATCTCATAAACCAAAAGGTTGAGGGTTTGATTTCCAGTCAGGGCACATGCCTAAATTGTGAGTTTGGTCCCTGGTAGGGACACATTTGAGAAGCACCTGATCAACGGTTCTCTCTCACATCAAGGTTTTTCTATCACTCTTGCTCCTTCTTTTCCTCTCTCTCTGAAATAAGTAAGCATGTCCTCAGGCAATTATTAAAAATAATAAATAAATAAATACATATATTTATATTTTCAATTTTTCTTGATTAAATACAAGTAAACTTTTCAAATTATCTTACCAAAGATATGCATGGAAGAGAGAAAAGCTTAAAAACAGAAAGATTTTTTTAGCATACTTAGCACTCAGAGCTTAGCTTATGATACCATTCCCCAATACAAGAAACCAGGAATCCATGAAGACATGTCTGATTCTACAACTGGGCAGGAAGTATACAAGAGGATCCTGGAGGATCTTATAGTTCCAAAAAAAGTGAAATCGTTCAAAAGAAAAAAAAAACATACAATAATGGGGTATGTAAAATAGATATAGGTATCAGATGAAAGAGCTCCCCCATGGGTAAACCTGGAATAATTTCAGTGAAAGAAAGAAAGAAAAAGAATGAAGGAAAAAGGAAGGAAGTGAGGGAGGGGTACTATTGGATTATATCCCAAGGTATAAAATAAGAACCCATGAATCTATACTGCTATAAGTTACAAAAAAAAAAAGATAAATGGGAAGAAGAGGCAAATCTCTAGTGTTATGGAATTTGAAATTATTTATATGGCTACTCTGCCTTCAAGGAGAGGGAACACAGCTCCCACTCCGTAAGTATGGGTGGCTTATACTTTCTTCCAAAGAGGACAATATGCAAAGGAAGAGGGAAAAAGGAGTAATGTTATGGTGGAGAAACTTGACAAAATGAACACAACCGGGTGATCAAGGTCAACATCAAGGGTGATGTCATGCTGACATATGTACCTTTGATAAAATGTGATGAGAATGGCACTGTACTTCTTTGGCCTTCCTCCCCAATACCCATAATCCCAGTTTAATGATGATGAAAATGTCAGAAAAATACCAAGTGCAGGACAGTCTGCAAAACACCTGACCATTAGAAGCTTGTTGTCAACATTACCAAAAACAAGGCAAGTCTGAGAAACTGTCATAATCAACAGGAGCCTAATGAGACATAACTTACAAGTACAGTGTGGAGTTCTGGATAGGGTCCTGGAACAGAAAAAGCACATTAGAGGAAAACTGAGGATATCTTAACAAAGTATGGAATTTAATAATATATAAATATTCATTCATTAATTATGACAAATATACCATACTAATGTAAGATGTTAGTAAGGAGAAGTTGACTGTTACATATACAAGAACTCTCTGTATTATTTTCACAATAATTCTATAAATCTAAAATGTTTTCAAATAAAACAATATTTTTAAAGACTCATTTGAATTATATTGTGCAACTTTCATGAGTTTCAAATTCAAGCAATTTTTATCAAAGAAAAAATTTTCTGTTATTTCCTAAAATCACATAAATATATAGGTTGATATCACTCAATTCCACATATTAACTCTGACACAAAGATATTTAACAAATTATTTGAGTGTGGTATAATTAAGCAGAAATGGCCTGGGTGGTACAATTTTATGTATCAAAAAGAAATTGCAATTGATTTCCAGTAATTCCCCCTCCAAACAGGATTGGTTTTGCATTTGAAAATTGCTTTTACAGAAAAACTAAAGCCATAAACAGACCTACTATCTTACCATTGATATTTTAAGGGAGAAGTGAAACCCTCCAAATTACAATTAATTGAATTTTTCTTCTCCTCCATTTCTTTGTCTCAGTTACATTGAAGGTAAAGGCTGAGAGTGTAAGCATTTCTATCTGGAGAACCTTTTAGGAAATAATTCATAATAATTCTCTTAACAAGAATACTTGTCTATATTACTCATTTTCCTGGAGCAATTTCTCTCCATATTTGGTTTATACATTTAACTGAAATGATAGTGAACATTATGCCTTTAAAACAAAACTAAATTAAATGGTAATGCAGTAATCCATCAATTAAAATGGGGCTGCTGATGGATCCAAATGGCTTAGTATGAAAACATTTTGTTGGATTAATAATATATTTAATGCTATGTACTCAACATTACAGCAGGGACTAAAATACTGTTTTAGTTAATCTCTCACTGTCAGTGCCTGGAAATTTTTACAATCAAAAGGATCATTCTTCACATGTACATGAAGATGGGCTATACCATTTGACAGTCCCTTTTAAAATATTGGAATTCCTGTCCCACAGTAACAATAAGTAAGGGGGATGGGGTACCATTTGAGCTTACCATCATTTACCAAAATGACTATTTATGATCAAATGTATTATGGAATTACATTCACATTCTTTTTTATCCATTTTAGTTTTCATAAGAAGTGCTTTCAATGATTTCTGTATACATGTAAAAAAATTCTAACATACAGTTCTATAAACATATTACATAATAAAACTCTGGCCTTGAATATGATTTAGCTTAACATCTGCATTTCATCCATAGATGAAATTGTTTTATTAATGTTTTCCCACTTCTACTAAAAAACAATCATTTTCACCAGAATTGTTTTTAATAACTCTAAAAGGTAACACAACTCAGCAAAGTTCAAATAATATCCCCTGCAGTCTAGAATTCCTGGGAATCTTCAAGGCTGTAAATCGTTTTTAAAATATCTTCAGTCTCGAACATTCAACACTTAAGGCTGCATTTTATTAGCTGTGTTACATTTCCTGCAAAATTCAAATGGGGATACTTCAAATAGTAAACCATATGGTCTGCTCCACATTTAGAAGTTCTCTTTTCCCATTTCCAGAGGAATTTCTCTACATCAAATATGTACAGAAATATTTGAATGAGCTTATTGTCCAGTAAAAAGGCAAACTTGTATTTCTTTACCCCTCCTTAGCAGTAAGACTATGGAACACAGGTGGAGAGGAGGGGGATCAACTTGCACACTTCTTTTCACAGTTTACCGCCAGCCTTGCAGAGCCCACTCATCCACAGGAACAGACCTGCTCTGAACAGCATGGTCATATTTTTTTTCCCAGTGAACCCCAATCATGGGTCACTTACAGTGAAATGAAAGGAAGACCTTTTCTTCCTTAATTAAAGAACACCAAAGTAGGAAAGGAGACACAAGAAAAATGACCACCATGAAAAGGAAGTTAAAATGATTTTATTGAACTGCTGCATTGCTAGCCACCTAGTGTATGAAGTAATAACAATCAGTCACATTACCACACATGATTAATAACTATGACTGATCCTCAGATCCTCCACCATCTATCCATCACTATCTCAAGGAGGCACTACTCACATTGCTTCTCAGTAGTGGCTCTCTTCTGTTGCATTATAATTTCACCTTCCTGGTATCACACACTGCAAAATGCAGCATTGAAGAAAGTGAAGCTTAGTAGAGAGGGGGGCTATTTTTGAATGGTTCACCTAACTTTTTAAGAGCGAGTGGCATCATTAGGTCCATTGTAAATCCAAATTATTTTATTTTGAGTTATATCTGAGTTATACACATGTCTGTAAGTTATCACCAAAGAATATAATGAGAAAAAAATAAACTTAATATTTTCTCTTCTACACCCTCATACAGCATTCTTTCATTTGTCATAGTCAATTTTCATTTTTGGCAAACTAAGAGTTTAGGAATAGGTTTGCAGGCTTTCCTCAGCACTTAGGTTGCAACATCCTTTAATATTTGGGGAAATAGCATCGCATAGCCCTAGTAGCCTGTAAGTAATGGGGTAATGATATTAGATTTCATTTGTACAATGCTTAAAATTTCACAATACTAAACATATGCTATCTGATCAGGAAGGTATGTTTTATTTCTCCCATTTTAAGTATGAGGAAGCAAAGTTGAGAGATTATATAACTAGAAAATAGTGGGATAGTACTAGATCTTAGATCTTGACTATAAATTTGAAGTTATGTTCACTCCGTGATTCCTGCACACTGATAGAAAAGCATTAATTATAATTTCATAATGTTTTTATTCAAGAGAGAAACCTCTACTGATTGCTTAGTATTTCCACAAATGATTTAATCCATTGGGGAATGACCCAATTATTCTTTAAGAAATATCCTATTCCATTATTAAAAATAGAAGGATGGCAGTAGAAAGACAATGAAGCATCCATGCTTTCATGTAAGAATCCAACTTCCCAGCTCACAGCAGGGACTTCTGCAAGTTTAAGAAAAGCGCTATCATCCAGCTCTCAACCTCTCCTGATGCCTGTAAGTGTTGTCCAAGAGAAGAAGTATTAAAAATAAAAGACAGAAGGTACATGAAGTCCTAAAAGTAGGAGCTTGAACATGTTGCATACAAAAGTAAGACTAAGAATTAAAATAAAAAGTCTCCCTACCCTTTTTTTAAAAAATGACTGTTGCCTTGACTGGTGTGGTTCAATTGGATGGAGCATTGTCCCATTGACCAAAAAGTCACATATTTGATTCCTGGTCAGGGCACATACCAAGGATGCAGGTTCAGTCCCATTCAGGGTGTTTATGGCAGGGTAATCAATCAATGTTTCTTTCTCTCTCTCTCTCTGTCTCCCACTATCTTTAAAAATCAATGGACATCAAGATTTGCTTTACATATTTAGGTGCTCCTATGTTAGTTGCATATATGTTTACTAGAGTTATATCCTTTTGTTGGATTGCTCCTTTTATCATTATGTAGTGTCCTTTTTTGTCTCTTACTATATACCATTGTTTTTAAAATCTATTTTGTCAGATATAAGTATTGCCACTCCAGATTTTTTTTCTTTCCATTTGCATGAAATATCTTCTTCCATCCCTTTACTTTTAGTCAGTCTGTATCTTTTGCTCTGAGATGAGTCTCTTGGAAGCAGCTGATGGGTCTTGTTTTCTTATCCATTCAGCTACCCTCTGTCTTTTGATTAGAGCACTTCAGCCACTTACATTTAAGGTGGTTATCAATAGGTACGTATTTAGTGGCATTTTATTTTTTTTAACTATGCTCCTCTGTTTTTTTTTTTTTCTTTTCCCTCTTCTTCTTAAAGCAAGCACTTTTACATTCAGTTAACACTGGTGTGGTGGTAACAAATTCGTTTAGCTTTTTCTTGTCTTGGAAGTTCATTTCTCCTTCAATTTTAAATGGTTCCTTCACTGGGTAAAATAGCCTCAGTTTTATGTTCTTGCTTTTCAATACTTTGAGTATTTTATAACAATCTTCTCTGGCCTGAGATGTTTCTATTGAGAAATTAGATGATATGCTTATAGAGGCTCCCTTATAGGCAACTATGTAATTACCCTTCTCTTGTGCCTTTTAGATTCTTACCTTGTCTTTAAACTTTGTCATTTTATTTATGATGTGTCTTGGTGTGGGCCTCTTTGGGTCCATCTTCTTTGGGAATCTCTGCACTTCCTGGACTTGTGTGTCATGTTCCTTCACCAGGTTAGGGAAGTTTTCAGTCATTATTTCTTTAAATAGGTTCTTGATCCCTTGCTATCTGTATTCTCCTTCTAGTACCACTGTGATATGATGTTGTTACACCTCAGGTTGTCCCCATTGTCCCTTAAGTTATCTTCATTTTTATTCTTTTTTTCTTTTTGCTGTTTTAATTGGGTGATTTTTTTCCACCTTGTCTTTCAAATTGTTGAGTAGATCCTCCGCTTCATCTAACCCACTGTCTAGACCATTATTATATCATTTATTTCAGATATTGCATTATTTATGACTGGTCTGTTTTATGATTTCTATGTCATTTTTCATGCTATTCAGCATCCTTGTAATCATTACTTTGGACTTATATCTGATAAATTGTTTGTCTCCATTTCATTTAGCTCTTGTTCTGGAGAATTTTCTTGTTCTTTCATTTGGGGCCTGTTTCTTTGTCTCCCATTTTGGCAGCCTCGTTGTATTTATTCCTATGTATTAGGAAGATCTGCCAAGACCCTGGTGCAGGCCCATGTCGGATGCTGCCTGTGTATAACCCTGGGCAATCTATTTGGAGTTATCAGCAGTCCACAGCTTGTGGGTCCCTCTGCTGGGCATCAGAAAGGACCAAGCTGCAAACCAAGACCAGCTTTTACCAGCACTTGTCTGGGAGCAGGTCAGCAAAAGGTTCAAAGCACCCAGACATCTGCCTCAGCCTACAGACTGCCTGTTAGGATTTGTCACTGAGAGAGTCTCTGTTATACATCTCAGCAGTGCTTACGCTCCACAGTGGGGGTGAGAAGAATTCCTGCAGGTGAGGCTACAGCTTTCCCCAAGCCTGATGCCACACTGAGGGGAGTACTGTGCTCAAGAAAAAATGGCTTTGTAGTATAGGGAGATGACTGAGCACAGGGAACCTGGGGGCTGACATTTCAGCCCATTAACCAGAGCCACCAATCCCCAACTCCCCTCACACAGCCCTAGTCCACTCTTTTTTACTTCAGCTGGAGTTCAGGGTAAGTGGTTGCAAACAAAATTTTGTGCATTGGCCCTTTAAGAGAGTGGCTACATCTCTAGGTATCTCTCCCTGGCAGACAGAAACCCCACTGTTTTACACAGCCACATGTTATGATGCTATAGGCTGGGGAGCCCAGCATGGGGTTTAGACCCACACTTCTATGGAAGAACCTCCACATGGCTGAGATTTCTGTCCAGAACTTCAACTGCCACCTGTGGGAGCTCAGCCAGCACACTCATGCCTCACATTTTCGACCAGTCTCAATGTGGCTACTTCTGTAAGCCCTTGGTTATAAAGCTTCTCTCCAGCTTGTCTTCAGTTGGTTATTCTGGATGACTTTTCAGTAACTTAGTTGTAATTATACTTTGGTGCTGGAAGGTGGTTAGTGTAGCTTCTACTTAATCTGTTGCCTTCTTGGACATAAAAGGAGAGATTGACAGAAATACAGTCATAGTAGGGAATTTTAACATCCCATTGACATCAATGGATAGATCTGCTAGACATAAAATCAACAAGAAGACAATGGCCTTAAATGACACAATAGAGTAAATGTATGTAATTGATATCTTCAAAGCATTTCACCCCATAGTAGCAGAATATGCATACTTTCAAAGTACACATGGAACATTTTCTAAAATAGATCTCATGTTAGGACAAAAAACAAGTCTCAGTATATTTAAGAAAATTAAAATCATATCAAGCATCATCTCTCACCATAATGCTATGAAAAAGGAAAAAAAGCAAAGACAAGGACACTAAATAACATTACCAAACAATGAATGGTTAACAATGAGATCAAGGAAGAAGTCAAAAGATACCTTGTAACAAAGAACACAGCAACCCAAAATCTGTAGGACAAAGAGAAAGCAGTCATGAGAGAGAAATGCACAGCATTTAGACCTACCACCAAAACAGAGAAAAGAAAGAGAAAAGGCTCAAATATACAATCTAACTTCACATGTAAAGGAACTTGAAAAAGGAAAACAAAGCCCAAAGTGAGTAGAAAGAAGGAAATAATAAAATCAGAGCAAAAATAAATGAAATAGAGTCCAAAAAACACACACCAAATAAATGAATGAATGAATGAATGAATGAATCCAAGAGCTGGTTCCTTGAAAAGATGAACAAGATTGACAAACCTTTAACCAGACTCATCAAGAAAAAAGAAATAAAGCAGAAATGAACAAACCAGAAATGAAAAAGGAGAAGTAACAACTGACATCAAGGAAATAAAAAGGATCGTAGGAAAGTATTATGAACAATTACACGCCAAAAAATTGGACAACACAGCCAAAATGGATAAATTCCTAGAAACATGCAAAAATAAATAAGGAAAAATCAGCAAATCTGAATAGACAAATTACAAGTAGTGAAGTTGAAACAGTAATCAAAAAAACTCCAAAAAACCAAAAGCCTTAGACCAGATGGCTTCACAGGTGAAACTTACCAAACATTCAGAGAAAATCAAACATCTCTCCTTCTCAAACAATTCCAAGAAATTCAAGAGGATGGAAGAGTCCCAAGCTCATTTTACAAGGCCAACATTATCCTAACTTCAATACCAGATAAACAAAGAAAGAAAATTATAGGCCAATATCCCTGATGAACACAGATACCAAAATCCCCCACAAAATATTAATAAAGCAAATACAGTGATACATCAAAAACCATGCACCATACATGATCAAGTGGATTTATCCTGGAGATGCAATGTTGGTACAATATCCACAAATCAAAAAGTATGATACACCACATAAACAAAATGTAGGATAAAACCCACATGATCATATCAATAGATGAAGTAAAAGCATTTGAAAAAATCTAGCACCCATTTATTATAAAAAAAAAACACTCAACAAAGTTGGAATAGAGGAAACAAACCTTGATGTAATAAAAGACAATCCCACAGCCAATATTGTAGTCAAAGGGCCAAAACTACTAGCATTCCTTTTAAGATTAGGAATGAGATAGGGATGTCCCCATGTGGCATTCTTATTCAACATAGTACCAGAACTCCTAGCCACAGCAATCAGAAAAAAAGAGAAAAAACATCCAAAATGGAAAGAAAGAGGTAAAACTTTCATTATTTGTGGATGGCATGATACCGTATATTAAAAAAATCCTAAAGATTAGACCAAAAAACTACTAGAACTGATCAATGAATTCAGTAAAGTAGCAGGACATAAAATTATATTAACAAATCAGTTGCATTTTTATATGCTAATCATGAACTATAACAAAGGAAGTTAAGAAATATATCCCATTCAAATTTGCTTCAAAAAGAATAAAATACCTAAGAATAAATCTAACCAAGGATGTAAAAGACTGTACTCAGAAAATTATGACACTGAAGAAAGAAATAGAAGAGGATACTAATAAGTGGAAACATATATCATGTTCACGAATAGGAAGAATTCATAACATTAAAATGTCCATACTACCCAAAGCAATCTACAGATTCAATGCAATTTCTATGATGACACCAATGGCTTATTTTACAGTACTAAAACAACTATTCCAAAAATGTGTGTGGAACCACAAAAGATCTTGAATAGCAACAGTGATCTTGAGAAAGAACAAAAAAGTTGGAGGACCTGTGCTAATATCAAACTATCCTAGAAGGCCATAATAATCAAAACAGCATGGTACTGGCATGAAAACAGACACATAGACTAATGGAACAGAATAGAGAACCAAAATACAAACCTATACCTTTATAGTCAATTAATATCTGATGAAAAAGGCAAAAGCATACAAGAGGCAAAGGATAGTTTATTCAATAAATGGTGTTGGAAAAATTGGGCAGATATGTGCAGAGAAATGAAAATTGACCACCTTTTTATGCCACGTACACAAATAAATTCAAAGTGAATTAAAGGCTTGAATGCTAGACTCAAAACTATAAAAACCCTAGGAGAAAACACAGGCAGTAAAAATATCAGACATTTCTCATAGCAACATTCTTTCTGATATATCTACTTGGACAAGGGAAACAAAAGAAATAAATAAATACATGGGACCACAGAAACTAAAAATTTTGTACACCAAAGAAAACCATCAACAAAATGAAAAGACAACCCACTGAATGGAAAACCATATTCACCAATACCTCTGATAAAGGGTTAATATGCAAAACTTATTTTAAAAACTTATAAAACTAAACACTAAAAAAACAAATAAATCCAGTTAAGAAATGGGCAAAGGACCTTAATAAAAACTTCTCCAAAGAGGACATATAGATGACCAACAGACATATGAAAAGATGCTCAGTGTCACTAATCATCAGAGAGATGAAAATTAAAACCACAATGAGCTATCACCTCACACCTATCAGAATGGCTATCATCAATAAATCAACAAACAAGTATTGGCAAGGATGTGGAGAAAAGGGAACCCTCTTGCACAGTTGGTGGGAATGCAGACTGATGCAGCCACTATGGAAAACAGTATGGAATTTCCTTAAAAAAATAAAAATGGAACTGCCTTATAAGCTATCAATACCACTTCTTGGCATTTATCTGAAGAAGCCAGAAGCACTAATTCAAAAGAATAGATGCACCCCTATGTTCATTGCAGATTTGAAAGCAGCCCAAGTGTCCATCAGTAGATGAGTGAATAAAATAACTATGGCACATGTACACAATGAACACTATTTGGCTGTAATAAGGAACAAAATCTTACCATTTCCAATAACATAGATTGGCCTGGAAAACATTATGCTAAGTGAAATAAGTCAGTCAGAGAAAGATAAATATTATACCATAGAATTTCACTCATATGTGAAATCTAATGAATGAACTAACAAGCAAAAATAAAAACAGATCTATAGGTAGAGAGCTAGCTGAGAGCTATGGGGAGGTGGGGGTGGAGGGATTAAGCAAAAAAGAAAAAAAGAGAGAAAGAATTTGTGGATGTTAACAACAGTATATTTTGTAGGCTGCAGAGTGGGGATAGGGTGGAAGTGAAAGAAGGTATGAGGGATAGATGGTAATGGAAAAAACATGAATTAGGAAGGAAGGAAGGAAGGAAGGAAGGAAGGAAGGAAGGAAGGAAGGAAGGAAGGAAGGAAGGAAGGAAGGAAGGAAGGAAGGAAAAGTGTCCTCCAGTGGAAAAAAAACCTGTTAACAGTCCTAAGTCACAACCTGCTAACTCTTCCATTTGTCAACACAAATGGAAATTAAGGGCTGAGTCCACACCTTATTTTATTGTTAGCTTTGCCTTAACAGGCAGGCAAGATACATTCTTCATGGTGAGAAAAAGTGACGAAAGTCAGCTCTCTGTCTCTCCTTAGTTAGGCACGTCACCCTTCGGGTCTCAGAATGCAGTGTAATACCACCATTTGTGATTTTGACTTCATGAAAATAAGAAACTTAAAATAATTCATGGGGGGTTTTTGTTATTGTTGTTCATATTTATCTGAGACAAGATCAGACAAAACAACAGAGGTAACATCCTGGAAACAAAAGAGAGAGAGAGAAACATACTTTTGATATCAGACTGCCCTGGCTTTAAATTCTGCCTCTGCTAAAATTCAGTGGGCCTAATCAGTCAGGTTTGTTTTGTTTTGTCTCCAAAATCAGCGTAATGATGTTCAGCTTTACATAATTTTTAGCAAAATTTTATGAAGTTATATATATAATGTATAGACCACTCTAAAATGGTTATTGTTTTAAACGCTTCAAAATTATGAATTCTCAAGTGAATTCTTCCAAAAGAGTGGTGTAGTGTATGTGTGGAGGGGGGTGGTGATTAGGGAGTAGAATCAGCAGAAATTAAAATACTTTTCAAGATCCCATTTTCTATCTAAGTCAAACTCAGCTAAAATGTTTCAAAATTATCTTTCATGTCATCTCACTAAATTGTAGAAAGTCTGTCATCAAAATCTTGAACATTCTGACTAGAACTGCAGAAAATGTCCATAACCCTACTCAGCTTTCTTTTTTATTCTCTATGTGGTCCTTCTCTTTTTTTCTTCTTTTTGTCTTCTTTTTGGTCACTTTTATCACCTTTCTCTAAAAGAGTCAGATGAATGCAAGTTAAGAACAGTACTGAGAGATAGATCTGGGTTCTACTGCCACCTCCACCACTGAGCAGCTCTTTGATTATGGCAGAATTATTAACCTCTGTGATAGTATTATCAACCTCACAAAACTTTTGGGAAACTCAGGTATTTGTGTAAAGAGCCCATTGAGTACCCGGTGATCATTCCTTATTTACCCACTTTTTTTTCCCTTTGGTCTTCTTTTCTGCTTTCATCTTTTCTTTTTCTCCCTTTTTTATCCCAATTATTTTACTTTTTGTTTTTCTTCAAAAAGAATAACTCTGTCATTAATTCTCCTCCTTCTTTTTCTGACTGTATGTGTACTATGTATACTCTCCCATCTCGTTTGTTCCTCCTTTTATTCACCAAAATCATGTTCATTTTAATGTGATTATAAAAAACTCAGCAGGATTTGACAAATTTTTCTTTCAAGTCTTAAAACCTTATTTTAAGCTGTCCTGGTTTTAAACAGGAAAATTATAATACCTTCCAAAATATTTTCACATATTCTAGAATTAAAGTAGCAAAAATAAAATTGTAGTTTATGTACATTAAAAATGTTTTTATGTTGTGAATCTTTGATCTGATAAGAAATACATAATCCATATTAAACAATTCATTAAAGAATTCTCAGCTAGGAAACACTATTAGATTGCTCTCATATATGCTATTAAAATTTGGCAGTTATATTTTCTTAATAAAATTATTTTTAGTAGATTTATTTTATATGACATTGAATATAAATTAGATTTAAATTTTCTTTATTGAAATAATTTCTTCACAATATAGTTAAGAATCAGTAGTATTTGGCCTAAAATATAACTTCATTTTTTAATTTTATTTGAGTTTCTTTTTCTTATGTCTAATTTAATTCTGAAATGTGAAGCTCTTTAGAAATAAAATACAATTGAAATACAATATTATATCAGTTTCAAATGTATAACATAGTGAGATTTCTTATATGTATTTTAAAAAGTAATCACCACAAAAAGTCCACTATGCGTCTGTCACCATACAAAGTTATTGCAGTGTTATTGATATTCCCTCTGTTGTACTTTACAGCCCTGTGCCTTATTTATACTATAAGCTTGTACTTCTTAATCCTCTTCACCTTTTTATTCATACCTCCATTGTCCAACCTTCAGGCAATTATTAGTTTTTCTGTATCTATGAGTCTGTTTGTTTTGTTTCTTCATTTCTTTAGTTTTTTTTAAGATTCCACACATGATTAAAATAATATAGCATTTGTCTTTCTCTGACTTATTTCACTTAGCATAATACCATCTAGGTCTATCCATATTCTCCCAAATGGCAAGGTTTTATTCTTTTTCATGACAGAGTAATATCCCTGTGTGTATGTATACACACAAGTCCACTTCTTCTTTATGCATTCATCTATTGATGAACACCTAGGTTGCTTCAATAACTTGGGTATTGTAAATAATGCCGCAGTGAACAAAGAGGCACATGTATCTTTTTGAATTGATGTTTTATTTTATTCAGATAAGTCCCCCAAAGTGAAATTCCCAGGTCCTTGTTTGTCTCTTATTAACCTTTGTTTTGAAGTTTGTTTTGTCTGGCATAAGTATTGCTACCACAGCCCTTTTGTTTGTTTATTTTTATTTTCATTAAATATCTTTTCATCCCTTTACTTTCAGTTTGTGTAAGTCTTTCAATCTGGAGTCTCATATAGGCTGTATGTGGAGGGGACTTGTTTTTTATCCATTTATTCTCTCAATTTTTTTAATGGAACACTTAGTCAGTTTCCACTAAAGTAACTATTGAAAAAAAGAATAAAGTAATTATTAATAAGTGTATATTTATTGCCATTTTAATTGTTTTCATAGTAGATTTATGAGTGGTTTGTCTACTGTCTTTAATATAGAGATATATGTTTGCCTTTTCCAGTGAAATTTTTTCTTTCACATATTTTCTTATTTTTAGTTTTGGTCTTTTATTTTCAACAAAGAATTCCCTTTAACATTTCTTGGAATGCTGGTTTAGTGGTAATGTACTGCTTAAGCTTGCATTTGAGAAAATCTTGATCTCTCCTTCAATTCTGAATGAATATCTTTCTGGGAAGAGTATTCTTGATTGTGGTTTTTTTCTTTTTTTTTTTTCATATTGAATATATCATGCCTCTCCCTACTGGCCTGCAAAGTTTCTGTTGACGAGTCGGCTGACCATCTTATGGAATACCTTTGTATGTAACTAGTTGTTTACTCTTGTTGTTTTCAAGATTTTTATCTTTAACTTTTAACAACTTAACTGTAATGTGTCTTGATGTAGTTCTCGTTGGAGTCTCTCTATTTTGTTTGAGACTATATGTGCTTCCTGTACTTAGATATCCATTTCCATTGCCAGGTTAGGGAAGTTTTCAGCCATTACTTCTTCAGATAGGTTTCCATCCCTCTCCCTCTCTCCTCCTTCTGGGACCATTATGATTCAAGTGTTAGTAAACTTGATGTTTTCCCAAAGGTCCCTTATGCTATCTTCATTCTTTTAAATTCTTGTTTCTTTCAGATCTTCCATCTGAGTTCCACTATCCTGTCTTCCTGATTACTGATCCATTCTTTTGTATCATTTAATCTGTTGTCAATTCCTTCCAGTGCATTTTTTATTTCAGTTGTTATGTTCTTAAGTTCTGATAGGTCCTTTTTAATAATTTTTATCTCTTTGTTAAAGTTCTCACAGATTTTATCCTCTTGTCAGGAGAGTTGGATGAGCATCTTCATAACTATTTCTTTGAACTCTTTAGTAGAGAGCTAGAGCAGTTTCATTTAGGTTTTTTTCTGGAATTTTGTACTGTTTTATTGTTTGAAACATTTTCTTTTCTCTCCTCATTTTGCCTGTTTTTTTTTTCTATGTAAATGTAGGTCAGCTAAATCTCCTACTCTTGAAAAGTGGCCTTATTTAGAAGGTGCTCCCTTCATTACCAGAGCCAGGTGCTCTGGAGGCTAGACTAGTGTGGCCTCCTGTTCTGTCTGGGCCACAACTTCTATGGACACACTGGTGGGCAAGGTTGGTCTCTGGCTTGCTGGCAGTGAGGCCTGGTGACAATTCATGCATGCTCACTGGTGTGTAGAGCAAGCCTCTGATATGGCTGGCTGCAAGGCCCAGCACTGCTGTTGCAGACATACTGCGTTGTGCTGGTGCTAAGTGAGACCACGTGCTGAGTGTGGCAGGGAAGGTGGGGCTTTGGAGAGGTGCTACCCTGGGTCAGTCCTCAGGAAAATGCCAGGTGTGTGGTGAACAGTGTTAGCAAGGTTAATGGAGCATGTCAGAAATAGTGCTTGCCAGTGTCAGACCAGCTAAATTAGAGAAAAGGGGAAAATGGTGCCCACCAGTTTCTCTGGCTCAAGAGAAAGTTCCAACAGATATCTGTCCCTCCAGCACACACTCTAAAATTAGTTAATGTATCACCTTCACATAAGGCCTAAGTGCTTTCCAAACCACTGCCTCTGTGCCAGCACTCAGAAAGAGTGCAGCCTGGGTTTCATGCAGGCCTTGGCTCTGCCAGATGTAAGCCCCACTGGCTTTTAAAACTAGATGTTATGGAGGCTCCTGCTCCTGGTTCAGTTGCTCCAGGCGAGCACTCAGACTCTTCACTCTTCAGGGACCACCTCCATGGTTGTGATGTTCCTCCCACTTGTGAGTCACTGCATGAGAAGCAGGAGTAAGGTTGATCCTTACTAGACTTCATCTCTACCCCTCCTACTCATTTCAATGGTGCTTTTACGTACTATCTGTAGTTGTAGAAAATCTGTTCTGCTAGTCTTTGGGTGGTTCTCTGAGACAGTTGTTCTATATGTAGCTGCAGTCTTGGTGTCAATGAGAGGGTGCGAGCTCAGGATCTGCCTACTCTGCCATCTTTAACTTGAAGCCAGGAGACTTGCTCTTAAATATCCAATTAGATAGTCCTTGAAAAGTGATTCCTTGTGGTTGCTCTACTTCATCCACAAGAAACATGTCTCAGGATCTCATTTTATGATTTTATATTTTCAGTTGAGATTACAAATATATGAGTATATTTTTATTGTGCAATTTAATTTATCATTACTGTATTGGACAGAGGACATAGTTTTTGTTACATAATCTATTACCACAAAACTATTCTTCATGTTTAGTGAAAGTATATAGATGAACTATTTTCTGAATCAATAACAATAATAAAAATCACAATTTTAGATGTTGAGATGTCATTTGGGGGGCCATCATGTATATAAGTTACCAATTAATTAAAATAATGATATCTTTATTATTTAAACATCAGTGACAATTATCCTACTTTTAAAACTAATACCATTTTCATAAGAATTTGAAATGCTTTGGGTATGTGAAACAGTTATAATATTCTGACTCATGAGTTAAGGTTTAAAGTGGACATATCTATGGCTGTAGAAGAATGCATGCATTTATTTTATTTTATTTTCTAAATATATTTTATTGATTTTGCTATTATAGTTGTCCCATTTTCCCTCCTTCACTACCCTCCACCCTGCATACCCCCTCCCACCCACATTCCCCTGCTTTAGTTCATGTCCATTTGTCATACATATAAGTGCTTTGGCTTCCGCATTTCCCATACTATTCTTACCCTCACCTGTCTATTTTCTACCTACCATGTATGCTACTTATTCTCTGTACCATTTCCCCCTCTTTCCCCCTCCCACTCCCCTGTTCATAACCTTCCATATGATCTCCATTTCTGTAGTTCTTTTCCTGTTCCAGTTGTTTGCTTGGTTTGTTTTTGGTTTTGTTTTAGGTGTGGTTGTTAATAATTGTGAGTTTGCTGTCATTTTACTGCACATGTTTTTTATCTTCTTTTTCTTAAATAAGTCCCTTTAACATTTCATATAATCAGGGCTTGGTGATGATGAACTCCTTTAACTTGACATTATTTGGGAAGCACTTTATCTGCCCTTCCATTCTAAATGAAAGCTGTGCTGGATAGAGCAATCTTAGATGTAGGTCCTTGCCTTTCATGACTTGGAATACTTCTTTCCAGCCCCTTCTTGCCTGTAAGGTCTCTTTTGAGAAATCAGCTGACAGTCTGATGGGCACTCCTTTGTAGGTAACTGTCTCCTTTTCTCTTGCTGCTTTTAAGATTCTCTCCTTATCTTTCATCTTGGGTAATGTAATTATGATGTGCCTTGGTGTATTCCTCCTTGGATTCAACTTCTTCGGGACTCTCTGAGCTTCCTGGACTTCTGGAAGTCTATTTCCTTTGCAAGGTTGGGGAAGTTCTCCTTTATTATTTGTTCAAATGACTTTTCCACTTGTTGCTCTTCCTCTTCTCCTTCTGGTATCCCTACAATTCAGATGTTGGAATGTTTAAAGACATCCTGGAGGTTCCTAAGCCTCTGCTCATTTTTTGAATTCTTGTTTTTTCATTCTTTTCTGATTGGATGTTTCTTTCTTCCTTCTGGTCCACACTATTGATTTGAGTCTGTATCCTTCCCATCACTATTGGTTCTCTGTACATTTTCCTTTGTTTCACTTAGCATAGCCTTCATTTTTTCATCTAATTTGCAACAAAATTCAACCAATTCTGTGAGCATCTGATTACTAGTGTTTTGAACTGTGCATCTGATAGGTTGACTATCTCTTCGTCACTTAGTTGTATTTTTTCTGGAGCTTTGATCTGTTCTTTCATTTGGCCATTTTTTTTTTTGTCTTGATGCACCTGTTACATAGTGAGGGGCAGAGCCTTATGTGTTCACCAGGGTGGGGCAACCGAGTGGCTGCGTCATGATGCTGTATGTGGAGCAGGGGTCTGAGAGGGAACAATGGCGCTTGCTCTGCTCTCTGCCAGATTTCAGTCACTTCCGCTGCTTCCCACAAGCAAATTGGGCCCTTCTGGTGTTTATTCCCAGGTGGGTGGGTTTGTGTATGTTCTAGGATCCTGTGGGTCTCTCCAAGGAACTCTCCTGTGAGGCCAGGAGCTTCTCCTAGCACCTCACCCCCAACAGGTGTTTTCAATTAGTGTTTTGAGGCTTTTTTTTTCCCTGCTCTGGGACCCTGGTTTGTGTGGTCTGTCTTGCTCCCCAGTTTCGCCTGGTTTATCTGCATGGTAATGTATGACTGCCTGGTCCACCAGCCGTCTTGTGTGCAATGCCCCTCGACAATCTGCTGCCTTGCTTGGTCTGTCAGCCACCACTTTGCTGCAAGCCCTCTCCGCCCAGCTGCCCAACTCCACCCCTCCTACCAGTCTGGATGAATATGTCTTCTCTAACTCCTTAGTTCTCAGACTTCCACACAGTTTGATTACCTGTCAGTTCAGGTTGTTTTTTGTTTTTAATTTGTTGTTGCTCTCCTTTACATTGTGCATGGAGGCACAGTGTATCTACCTATGCCTCCATCTCAGCCCGAAGTCCTCGCATTTATTTTATATGAGATTAACTAGTTGAGGTTTTTTCTCTTCTCTATGTTACTTCATTGATTTTTATGCAAATAATGAGCGTAATGCCTTGATAATGAGATCAATGCCTTGTCCAATTAACTAATTTTTATACACTACAATATTATGGTAAATTATTAAAATTAAACTTGTTTCAAATATTGCAATTGGAATTTTTTTTTTGGACGTAGAATCTTTATGAAATAGACTTGTTTTAAAAATGTGTTTCTGGCCCTCCTGGCATGGTTCAGTGGATTGAGTGCCAGCCTGCAAACCAAAAGGTTATTGGTTCAATTCCCAGTCAGGTTACAGGCTAGGTCCCCAGCTGGGGGTGTGCAAGAGGCAATTGATCAATGTTTCTCTCCCTCTCTTTTTCCTTTCCTTCCCCTCTATCTAAAAATAAATAAATAAAATCCAAAAAATAAAAACATAAATATAAATAAAAGTGTGTTTCCAGTTTACAATCATCTCCACTGCCCCCTAAGTGGCACTAAAAACCACTTCCCCAACTAAGCAATGTGGTGTTGGCTTCCTTGATTGTACTAGATGACCCTGAGGAGCAGAGATTGGTCAGAACACAGTTGGCAAAGTTTTCAGAAAACCTCCAATATGCTTTGTGAGGCGCAACAGAGAGCCAAATAGAAAGTAAGGAAATATTGTATACTTTGATTAGGGTCTAGTTGACATTATTGGCAATATATTTTGTTATTTTTTTCCTACGGTAGTACACATCTCCCCAAAGCAAGCACAGAGAACACAGAGACTTGATTTTTGTATAGCTTTAACACTATATCAATCAATTCTTTTTTTGGTTTTTGTTTGAAAAGGTGTTAATATAACTCCTGGGCAAAAATGGGGCTCAGAAGCTGAGTTATGATTAGATAACTTTAGAACTCCCTAAGTGATCTTTTATTTTACATTCCATCATTAGGAAGTACCATCCAAATAACTATAGTTATTAATTTCTTTGATAGTTAATGATTGTTGTTGAAAATTAACCAAAAGAAATGAATTGTCTGTTGTTCTTTTATTGAAAACCTAGTTTTTATAAAATGACCATATTCTGCTATTGAGAAAACAATTTTGATTTAAGTATTTTGAAAAGTGCTTCTTGTTTTGTACTATTAAATTTCCTGTTTTTACTTGTATTGACAAGAGACAGAGGAACAAAGAAACAGGAAGAGAAAAAAGATCTAAATATATTTTTAAAGGCAGTATTTTTTGTTTTAGATCCAATTTTACATAAAATTGTTTTCTTAATTTATCTTTCTGATAATTTGTTATTAGTATATAGAAACACAACAGATATTTGTATATTAATAAATGCCCAGAATAAATTTTACTAAGAAGGTAAAAGACCTGTACTTTGAAAACTACAAGACACTGGAGAAAGAAATTAAAGAAGATACACACAAATGGAAGCACACAGCATGCTCATGGATGGGAAGAATTAACATTTTTATCATGCCCACACTACCTAAAGTAATCTATAGCTTTAACGCAATCCCTATCAAAATACCAATTGCATCTTTCACAGAACTTGAACACATTATGAAGAACCATTAAAAAACCCTGGTAGCCAAAGTAATCTTGAGAGAAAAGAACAAAGTTGGAAGTACCATGTTCCCTGATTTTAAGCTACACTACAAAGCTACAGAAATCAAAGCAGTATGGCATTGGCACTAAACCAAATACCTAGATCAATGGGCCAGAATAGAAAGCCCAGAAATAAACCTACACTTACATGGTCAATTAATCTATGACAATGAAGCAAAATACACAATGGGAAAATAATAGTCTTTTAAACAAATGCTGCTGGGAAAACTGTACAGATACATGCAAAAAATAAAACTGGACCACTTTCTTGCACCATATACAAAAATAAACTTAAAATGAGTTAAAGACTCAAATATAAGACCTGGAAACATAAAATTCCTAATAGAAAACATGGCAGAAAACTCTGGCATTGGTCTTAGCAATACTTATTGGATATGTCTCCCCAGACAAAGATAATAAAAGCAAAAAAAAAAATGGGACTACTTCAAACTAAAAAGCTTTTGCACAGAAAAATAAACCATCAAAAAAATAAAAAGACCACCACCTACTAAAACTACTGAATGGGAGAAGATATTCAGAAATTATATGTTCAATAAGGTGTTAATATCCAAAATCTCTAAAAACTCATACAACTCAACATAATTAAAAAAACAAACAATCTGATTTAAAAACAAGTAGGGGATCTCAATAGACATTTTCCAAAGAGGACATACAGATGAGTAATAAATATATAAAAAGATGCCCAACATCACTAATTATCAGGGAAATGCAAATCAAAAGCACAATGAGACATCATCTTACACCTATCAGAATGGCTGTTATTAAAGTCAATGAACAAAAGTGTTGGTAAATTTGTGGATAAAAGGGAAGCTACATGCTCTGTTGGTGAGAATGAGGATTGATGTAGCCACTATGGGAAATAGTAAAAAAATTCCTCAAAAAAATAAAAAAATTCAACTACCGTAAGATTTGGCAATTCCACTTCTAGATATATATCTGAAAAAAAAACAAAAACACTTATTCAAGAAGATATATACACCCCTATTTCCATTCCAAGCTTTATTTACAATAGCCAAGATATGAAAGCAACCTAGGTATCCTTTCATAGATGAATGGATAAAGAAGATGTGGTACACATATACAATAGAATGTTATGAGCAATAAAAATACATTTTACCATTTTGACAACATGAAGGGACCTGCAGATTAGTATGCTAAGTGTAAAAAGATAGACAAGACAAATACTTTATTATTTCACTTATATCTGTAATCTATAAAAAGTGAAATAGGCCTTGCAGACACCATCTCTGCCTGGAATCTTCCCACTCCTGGCCATGGCCAAACTCACCATGTTCTTAGACAGGACTGCTGATGGCAAGCCCTTGGGCCATGTTTCCTTTGAGCTGTTTGCAGACAAAGTTCCAAACACAGCAGGAAACTTTTGTGCTCTGAGCACAGGAAAGAAAGGATTTGGTTATAAATCTTCCTGCTTTCACAGAAGTATTCTGGGATTTATGTGTAAGGGTGGTGACTTCACATGCCACAATTGCACAGAAAGCAAGTCCATCTATGGGAAGACATTTGAGGATGAGAATTTCATCCTGAAGCACACAGGCCCTGGCATCTTGTCCATGACAAATGCTGGACCCAAGACAAATGGTTCCATTTTTCATCTGCATTGCCAAGACTGAGTGGCTGGTTGGCAAGCATGTGGTCTTCAGCCAGGTGAAAGATGACATGGATGTTATGACAGCCATGGAGTGCTGTAGATCCAGCAATGGCAAGACCAACAAGAAGATCACTATTACTGACTGTGGACAACTCTGATAAATTTGACTTGTATTTTACTTAACCACCAAACCATTCTTTCTGTAGCTTGGGAGAGAACCCGTTTACCCCTATCTGCTTAGAATGTTTTGTAGTTTTTGTGCTCTCACTGGAGTTCATTGAGTCCCATATTTTCCTTATCTCTTCCAAGTCTAGCTGGATTGCAGAGTTAAGTTTATGATTATGAAATAAAAACTAAACAAAAAAAGTGAAACAAACAAAACAAAACACAAGCAGACTCATGGATAACAGGGAACAAACTGATGGTCACCAAAGGAAAGGGAGGAGAAGAGATTGGTAAAAAGGTAAAGAGGAATAATTGGCACAAACTTCCAGTTACAAAACAAATATGTCATGGGGATATAATTTACAGCACAGGGAACACAGTCAATAATATTGTAATACCTTTCCATGCTGAAATGGTTACTACCCTTATCATGATGACCACATCATTGTAAAGTATACAAATGTTGAATGACTATGTTGTACAGCTGAAACTAATATAATATTGTATGTCAACCACAATTTAATTTCTTAAAAAATTGAGACACTTGCAAAAAAGGTAATACTGTGAATAATAAAACCTAATAATATTCCCCAGGGAAAGAAGTGTAATAAAATGCAAGGCAAGATGTTTTAAAATATAAAAATAACAAATGACACAGTGTGACTTATGCAATAAAATTAAATCTAACTAAGACAAATATAAAAACATCAGTCTCTTGAGGGGTACAGATGGATGCAAAGTTATTTTATATATTGCCATGCAAAATTTGATTAGCCAGCCTTGTGTCTGTCTGTGCTTAAAGGCTTCAGAATTAAAATTTAATCACTTCCAGATTTTAAGCATCTGTTTTCACATGCAATTTATTTTTTAAAATACACATTTACACATTTCAGAATTATTTTCTACTTTTCCTAATAATTAAGCCTTCACATCAAGATCAGCTGTATGACATAGTGAAAGGAACGTGACTTTCAGAGTAAGGGGACTTGGCTCAGCTCATGCTTGTTTACTGTCAGTATGTCAGTTAATTTACAAGAAACACAAGTTCTTGATATGTAAAAAAAAAGATACAAATTAAAAATAGTTCCAAAATAGCAGAATGTTTTTTTAGTGCATTTGATAACATAATGAACTAAATTTGGAAACTCTTAGTGACTTTAGACTTTAAGTATTATTGTCATTTCAGGAACAAAGATTATACAGAAAAGACAATATGATAGTTGATGACAAAAAATTGGCTTTGAATTGCTAGTTGTACTTCTCGCTAGTCATGGGTCTCTCAGCATTTGTTTCCTGTCATTGAAGATGCTACTAGAACTTACTTTATAGTTTCTGGTAAAAATTAAATGACTTTTTTGTGACAAGACAATTGCTCCCTGGACAACATTTTAGGACCTCTACGGCTAGCCAGAACTCAGTTTTAGGAACCCTACAGCTAGATGGGTCTCAATTCAAAAGCCATACATTGAAATAATTTATTAAAACTATACCTAATTTTTAAAAGTTTAAAATTCTTTTTGTTAATAAAATATGACAATTAAAAAAATATATGAGAATTTGGTGGCCCAGCAGGATAGTTTTACAAATAAAAGAGAAAATTGTTGAAAAGAAAATTTTAAATGTGTTCTATGTACATTTGAACAGATTTATGTCATCTCTTTCTCCTATGCACACACACACATGTGCACACATAGGATGCACTGTTCCTATATGCTGCCAAGAGTAGACTGCTCTGCTAAGGCAAAAGGCAGAGGCAGCCTATTGTCATTTCAACATAATACCCTTGAGACATTTCATTTTCCTGGGTCTTTCATATGCAGTTGTTGGGGAAATGTGCAAGCCAGCCCCACATACAGAGATGATACACGCTACTGAAGTGCCTCCTTTGTTTCCTACTGTGTCTGCCTATTGTCTCTTCTGCTTATACCATCCCAGCCTTGCTGCAAGGTTCCCATGTTCATTGGGTAGCATTAGGTCCATGGTGATGCGTTTGCTGGCTATGGTTGTCTCATTAGTATAAATCTGAGGAGCATTCTTTAAAGGAATAGGAACAACGGAGTGTTAAATACTGCTTTGCCTTTTTCTGTTTTATGTTTACTTTCTACATCCATATATACTCTCACAACCTTTCCTGGCAGATGCTTTCAAATGAAATTTATTTCTAATTCATGTTTGCAATAGAATAATACAATGCCATTATAACTATTTTATGGCATCAAGCATTGGTATCATCACTTCCATTATCCCAAATACTAATGTCAAATGACATTAGCACAAATACTAATGTTTAACTAAAAGCTAATCCTACATATATCATTCCACATCAGCAACACAGCTAAGTTCTTCTGACCCTCAAATCAGATGGCTTCGTTTCATCTTTGATAACCCTTTAGCAGAATTGCAAAATAGTTTGTCCTTCACTATTAAAATGCAAATATCTGTTGAAATATAACATCATATGCATATTCATTTATTCTAGAACTGAGGAGGTTGGTGCCACTGCTCTAATAAAAATCACTAAGGACTTCTGTGAACCCATCCAGGACAGTGTTCAAAATGCCTAGACAGGGCCCACAGGTAGGAGATCTCCTGAAGATGTTTCACTGAAGGGCCATATCAGCATTTGAATTTCAAGGCAAAGCCAGACCAGACCAGAGAAAATTGTCTGAAATGAAGTTATGAAGATTAAAAGAAGAAAGTGAATCGCAAATAAGGAAGCAGGGTGGTCAGGGGTTAGTGCTTGGAAGGGAAATAGCTACAGAGTGCAAATGACTGAGATTGCTTTTTTACCTGTGTGGAGATAAATGGTAAGGCCTACTGGGAGCAAAGAATAAAGTAGTAAACAGACAAATCTGGAAGAAAAAGTGTCCAAAATGAACTACAAGAAAGTAAAAAGGTCAGAAATTTAGATGCCATTGCTATAGGGTAACTTCATTTCCTAGGATTGCCCAGTCTTTCTGGCCCAACTGAAGACTTCCCAGTACCACCTTGTACTCTGACTTCCGGACCCTTGTCAAATGCAATGTTTTTTTTTTATTCCCCACCATCTCCTAGCACCACTACCAGAAACTATGAGAGTTTGAATCTTAAGCCAATATATTCAAACAGCCCTGACACCCAACAAGACTGATGTGACTCTGTAGATCTATATACCAACAGAACAATAGTAAAATAAACCACCAACTGAGAAAGGCTCTAGACCTATGTTACTCTGAGTATTAACTCCTCTATAAAACTTTTATGAAGTATTTCTATTATTTAGTCTATCTTCAAAACAAACTTTTACAGCTGCTAAAGGGCAAAATGCCAAAAGTAAAGAGGGTTTTAAAAAGCAAAGAAAAGCTAGATTTTTAACATCTAGTCCCTCACAAATGATGTTCCCAAAGGAACTCCCTGGTAAGCCACTTGAATACATATCTTCCGGTCTCAGAGCCTGTTTCCTTGGGACCCTAACCTGCAACAACTGATCCCAAAAACAGTATGAAGAAGCACACACTAAAGGAGGATTTTGGTGATGAAACACCCACGTCCCCACTGTTATAAGGACGTCTTCATTCAGGTGCAGCACTGGGGACTATCTGACAGGCAATACTACACATGATTAACAGTAAAGTGATTAAAATGCTTACCACTGGTGAATTGGGAATTGACACCAGTGGCAAAGAGAGGACTGATGGCTCAATGCCTGAGGTGTTTGAGAAGTGCTGGGAAAAAGTGTAATATAAGAGCAATGACCTCAGAGAATTATTATTGGGGGTAATCAATGTACTAAAAAAGACAACAAAACCTGAGAGTGATTAATAAGCAATTAAAGGCTAAGTGTGAAAGCCAGAGGAACTTCCTGTCAGGATTAAAAAAAAAAAAAAAACACTCTCATATTTTGCAACCACATGATTATTTTTCCTGGTTGGCACCAGAGGACACTGTCCAAAATAATAAGGAATGTTATAGTGATAAAGGTATCAGTATCACCAAGAAGTTCAGTTGTGGTAATCCTTTGCAAGGCAAAACTAACCATGTGAGAAGCTTTTATAAAACTAGGCTCAAGGGGATTGATAGGTCCTCAGAATAATAGAAGCCAAGTGCTGCACTTAGTTGCAAAAGTCAGGCGTGTGCAGTGATCTTAATGAGATAAAGTTGCAGCAGCAGCCACTGGGGCTTGACCTACAGATTGCTATGAGGATGACTGATAGGACTTAAGAAACCTAGGATGCCAAATAAATGTTTGTTCAATTTGTACAAATACAAGAGTTCAAGTATAGGTCAGAAGTCTAAGGAAAGCCATCCCATTAAAAATTTGTATTCCTTTCCCAATATTCATATCTGAGCAATTTTCAGACCAAGACCCACCCATTCAATGAAGCAGAGGCTTTGTCCACAAGAGGAAGAACCCTGTGTACAGTGGTTATTTCCTGAGACCTATTTTAAAGGGCAAGTAACCATATTGGGGAAGGGATATACTCATACATTTCCAAGACTTTTGGACATAGAATTTGGATTACTGCAAGTTGAGTTCCTTAGAAAACAAACATTAAGATGAAGTTTCATGTGCAGGATATTTAGGGATACTTTAAGGATATAAATCTGTGGAAATGCAAGTAAAGAAGCAAGAGTGTCAGAAGTACAAGTTGACTGTGGTGATGGCCCAATGACAGGCTTCTCAACCCTACATGGATTTCTGGAGCTAGAGTAGCCCCTTCGAGTTATCCTAAGTTGTACTAATATTTTGACCCACCCTGAAAAGGGGCATGAGTTTGGGCAAAATTGCTTTCTACAGTTAAAGCCATTCCTGAAAAGACACTTATCAGCAGGGGCAACAAGATGCTTGTTGAAGGGAATTTGCATGACAGTTTCCCATGTCCACCACAGAGTCAACTCTGGTACTTGGTAATAATTCTTTCAGTCCTTCCAAGCCCACAGAAGGTAGACACAAAAAGCAAACCCTACTGAAAATTATGAAGTTTGGGTGAGAAGGACACGTCAGTGCAGGTTCATCAATTATAACACATGTACCACTGTGCAGGAGTATGTATGTGGAAGATATCTGTAACTTCCCCTGAAATTTGTTGTATACCTAAAGCAACTCTAAAAAAATAAATAATTTGAAGAAATACTTGCCTAGAGTTTGTCTCATGTGAAGAGCACAGTGTATCATTAGTCTGCGAACCCTGGAGATCTCAAGTGAAAATTAGTTGTAAAAATTATAAATGTGTAAATAAAGTTAAAGACTTTTCCCCTCAAAATATTATTTCTCAAGAATGAGAAAATTATCTTGTTTTCAAATCCTTTTCATATAAAAAGACAAACTCCTTTTAATACAATGATAGCTTCAAATGACCTACACCTGTGCTAATTTGCAATGCCTTAGAAATCAACTCACAGAATAAAAAAGAAAGAAGGCCAAAGGCTTAATACAGGCCTAACCATTTTTCATGTGAGTTCAAATTCAAAGTTGAAAGCGTTGGACCATACTGTAAACAGTTTCTAATGATACCTTTCACAAATACCACTATGAGGGCTGTGGAGAAAAGATCACAAATATATACCGGATAAACACAAAAATGATTGTCCTAATCCAAAGTTTCTCAGCCTTGGTTCTATTAACATTTCAGGCCATAAATGCCTGTATTGTGGGGGACTCTCTTATACATTGTAACATGTTTAGGATCCCTCCTGGCCTCCACCCACCAGATGCCAGTAACATTCTGTCCTCAGTTGTGATGTGATGACCAAAAACATCTCCAGGCATTATCAAATACCTCCTGAGTGGAAAATATCCACACATGCGCCACTGTTACATGAATAAATTTTGTGAATTGAGTTAAAATGTACTATGATAACATGAGATTCAAATTCAAAAAGGGCTGTGTCTCCATCAGCCCACGCCATAGTAAGGCTCACGTGCTCCACAAAACAGTGAGAGGACTCTAGGGATGATGGAGACGTGGGTGTTGAGACCCATGGGAAAAGTCTGAACAAAGCTTTTGCATAAAATATGAGTAAAATATAACATTTTAATGTTATTTTAGAGCATGTAATTTTATGTAACGATGCAATTAAATTAATGAATTATCTAAGGCAGACATTTTACTCTTTTATTGATATTTCTAAATTTAGAGGCTACTTTTACTGAGAAAAAAATCAGTTTCTTTTTTTTCCCTTTATTGAACAATAGAGTTGTCAACTGCCCTGAAATCACAGAATCTAAGCATTTAGAGCTGTACATTTAGAGCTATATACAGTAGCTGCTAGCTATATATGGCTATGAGCAAGTCTAAATTTCGATATGCTATAAACATAAAATATACAATGGATTTCAAAAAACTAGTATTAAAAAAATGTAAAATTCATTTATAGCATTTAACATTTATATTAAATTACCATTATTGTATCATTTACAATTGCTTGTAAATGATGAAATTATATTATTTTGGATATATTAAGTTAATCAAGTATATTATTAAAATCAGTTTTACCTGCTTCCTTTTTTAATGTCCACCAGAAAAGTGAAAATCACACATATGGCTCATGTTATATATCTGTTGAACATTGCTGCACAAGTCTAGCTTGAGAACTAGTAAATGAACCCCTGAGCCTTACAAAAAGCTATTTAATTTCCTAGAGGATTCACAAATGTCAATAGATTAAAACAAACAATACAAAACACTGTACTTTCCAAGTGAAATATTCAATTCCAGTGCATTTTGTGAATCCAGTTTCTGGTGAAAATTAGTCACTCCTGCTGTATGAATTTTTACAATTAAATTATAACTAATATCCATAATGTCTTATTGAAAAAATTATACCCATTCCTTGATGAGAGTTTGAAAATAACGAATGCCTTAGCATGGAGAACAAACAAAATGTGTTGTACAAATAACAGTAATACTTTGTGAAAAAATATAATCAAAACTTCTTTTAAATCTGTTATTATAAGAATTCTCTTTTATTTTTTATTTTTGAAACATGTCTTGCTATTTATTAATTCAAATACTGTTATCCTCTTACAATTAATTTTGCACACCAATTTTGTAAATTTGTTTGACATTGTGAATATGATTCTTTTTTAAAAATAAATGCTTCAAAACATCTTCAAAAGAGAACTCTCTTTAGAAAATAAATTGCAATATGAAACATTTATAGAATTCTGGATCAATGGACACACAGACATAATATATTCACTATTGTAACTTTAAAAGATTAAAAGGAGATAGATATCATTTTAAAGGATACACACACACAAGTATATCATTGATTAAACAACTGTGAAATATAAAAATTGTCTCCATAAAATGAGATATCCCATTAGGCACTAACTAATATCTAGCCCCTCTCTTCCTATAGCTAATGAGCACAGACATAAAAAGCACACTTACTAAGGCCTTCACAGCAAAGACATGGTTTGCTGGCAAAAGATAAATTCAAGTGGAAAAAAAAATGAATCTCAAGGCCAATTATATTTCAAGTAGTATTTTTTAAAGGCTTAATGCTTTTAAACTAAGGCTTTAGAAAACAGACAAGAGTGCATTTCAAGGAACAAAATTAACCCCAAGGGGCCTGGAATCTCATAATTCCATGGAACCTTAACTTCATACCAATTACTTGTTTCATGCTTTGAGAAAATGAGCAACATAGTGCAAATTACATAATGTTGCCTACAAGTCAGATTGTACTTAGCCTCTGTCCTTACACTCTCCACTCCAGCCAGATTAGCCAATTGCCAGCTCCATACGGTAGTTTAATTGATTCAATTTACAGGTTTGGGACTGATTGTGTTATGAAATTGGCCCACTCTTCGGTAGAAAATAACCAAAATCCTCCCACAGTAAGACAGATATTTGGCTTCATTACAAGGTAACTTCTTTTCTTGTTTCTCATGTGTGTTGCTGGGGTTATTTCCCTGGATTCTTCTGAATACTTCCAGGTTACAAGATTAGATTCCAGACCTTCTGTTACAGAAGCTGCTGGAGGCCTGCCCAACATCCATTCCTCCTTCTTCCATACTAATGGATTTTTTTTTTTTTTACTGAGTGGCAATGAGTCCAGCTAAAATATTCTATCTCCCAGCCTCCCTTGAAGCTCACATATCTGTCAGCAGAATTCTGTTCAATTAGATGTAATTAGATTTCTTTGGGAGAGGCATGAGATCTTTCACTTTTTCAAAGAGAAGTCCCTCGGCTTTTCATTCTTGGTCCCTTAAACCATTTTCCTTCTCCTGCCCAATACGTTAATGCGCTGTCTGGAAGTACAGCAGAAACCTTGCAATCATGAGCGTGAGATCTGAGTGTAAGGATGACAGAGTGGGCAGATAGATTCTGAGTCCTTACAAAATCTTGAAGTTGCTCCAGTTCTGGACTGCCTACTGAGGACTCCATTATGTAAGGAAAATTGCCCCTGACCTGTTTACACTGTGTATTTCATCTTTCACATAGTTAGTTACTGCAGTCCCTACTAGTTTGCTATTCATTTCTGCTTTCCCACACTGTGACTTAACCCTAGCCCTATTCAGTAAGACTTGTAATCATCTCCTGTTCTGGCAGCCTGCATTGCTGTTATGTCATTTCCCTGTAAGGTACCTCCATTGCTGTCTGTGGAGCATCCAGCACCAGCTGGATGACTTTACACATATTGGATGCCTCTCCTCAAGCACCAGAACCTGAATCAATGTCTTGAATCATTGCCCTATACAAGTGGCCAGGGTCAGGTTTTCAACTTGGAGTCTGTTCCACCTGAGCCCTGCCCAGTACATCTTGAAAGATGCCAGCCCCTGATTGAATCAAGTGGTCCTTTTCATTCCTCTACCTTAGAACTCTAGTTTCATAATTAACCCTTTTACCTGACTGTTCTAGCTATAGAGCACAGTTCCCAAATAGGGTGGTTTTGCCCTCAGGAAATATTGGCACAGTCTAGAAATGCTTTTGTTGTCACATGGTTGGGTGCAGAGGGGTTGCTACTGGCATCTAGTGGATAGAGGTGAGGGATGCTGTTAAATATATTAGAATGCACAGGAAGAGCAGGCAGCTTTCCACAAGAGAAGTATCCAGTACAATTCCAATACTGTCAAAGCTGAGGTAGGTAATCTGCTCTAGGGCAATGATTTTTATCACTGGCTACACTTTAAAATAAAATAAGAAATTTTCAAGCAGTCCCTGTGCCTGAACTCCATTCCCTTAGATTCTGATACAACACTTCTGGAGTAGGGCCCACACTGATTTGAAAATGCTCCATTGATAGCCAAGGTTGACTATTAAGGTAATAATAGCAAACCCTTGATGCTGGAGTCCTGGCTGAGTGAGAGACTTGCCCTACGATGGCAAAAGGTGAATCAAAGCAGAACAAAAAAAGAAATACCCCCTTGAGAAACTAAATGAATGAAAATCTAGCCATCTCTTTTATTACCTGTATGATAACAGGCCTCCCTATTGTCAAATACAGAGAAATAGACTAATAATCAAACTGAAGGGAGAATTTTCTGTGAAAGAATTAATCCCAAGCTTAAGAGCCAGAAAGGTAAGCAAAAGCTGTTGTAGAAAATGCACTGTGGAGAAAAGAAGTTCAAGAATCAAAATAGAACATGAATAACTGAAAGGTGTTAAAGGCCCCATTACAAAATTATTAAAATATATGGCTGGCTATACATCTATCTTTATAGGTTCATGGTTACACCTATAACCATCTAGTTGCCCTCCTTTATCCTGATTATAAGGGTAATGCAGATGAATAAATGAAGCAGCTGTATGCCAGGGTAGAATTTGGACTAAACTCTTCTTTTATACAAAAATTATTTAATATTATTGTAGTATAATGCACTATTTTATGAAACATTAAAATAGTATGACCTTAGTGTTAAAGACTTGGAAAACAAAAAATGAAAAATAAAAAAAGAAATGAAATAAAATACCAGCTTGTAGAAGCAACCAACAACGTATGCATGCATGCATGTATTATGAATAGTGGTGTAACCTAAGGGCTTAATGGTATTGAGCAGTAACCAAAACTTTTTCTTTAGTGTTATTCTCACATTCTGGCCCTAAACAATTCTGCCACAAATGCCCAAATATCTGAAATTGGTATAATTGTGTCAGTTAGCTTGTAACTACCAGTTTATTTGCATCTCACAAAATAACCTGATCCTAATGACACTTTTTTTAGTGTAATACCAAATATTGTATCATGTTTGACTATAAGATTCTTAACCAGTAAATCATGTATTTGAAACTGTTTGTGCTCAGGGTTTTTTAAAAATTCACAGGAACCTATTCAGTTAAGTTTGTTATATATGGCCAAACCCATCTTAATTTTGCAGTATCTACAGTCTGTATTACATCTTTGACTCCTTTTAGTTTTGTAATTTACTTGAAATATAGCTATGAAATGAAAATCCATGCCTGCAATATTCCAATGCTAATTAAGTAATAGTTTCTTTTCTCAAGGATGTTTTTCACCACTGATTGATACATAGATCTCTGACAGTAAAATGATTAAGTCCAACACTTCATCTTTCATCTTTATGGGCAATTCATCAACCATCAGTGAAGTCTTGATTACAATATTGAGAGTGGACCACTTGGTCATATTCATTGTGTATATTCCAAACTACGGAAAAAATACAGTAAATGAACTACAGACATAAATAACAAAAGTGTATACACAATATTTTTCAGTTGTCTGTCATCCAGTCCAGTGGCTTTTCAGTAATATTTTACCAAAACCATCAGTGAGAAATTCAGTTTTCATTGCAAGCCAGTAATGATGATTGAAGCAATTCTTTCTATGAAACTTAGAATAATGCATGCAAAGCACTTCAATGTTTTCTACCTTGTATTTATGAACTTTAAAAAATTCCCTGTGACTTATAAGTGAATTTCATTATGTAGTCTGAAAAATATCAAGCAACATTATGTAACAGAAACTGAGACATCCAGCCAAGATGGAGGCGTAGATAGATACACTTTGCCTCCTCACACAACCAAAAGAAGGACAATAACAAATTTAAAAACATAAAACAACCGAACTGCCAGAAAATTGAACTGTATGAAAGTCCCACAACCAAGGAGTTAAAGAGGAAACATTCATCCAGACCAGTAGGAGGGATGGAGATGGGCAGCCAGGGTAGAGAGGACTTACTGCAAGGTGGTGGCTGGCAGAGCTGGTGGTCCCAAATTCACATGCAGATAAATAGGGAGGAACAACTGGGGAGCAAGATAAACCATGCAATCCAGGGTTCCAGCATGGGGAAATAGAGCCTCAAAACCTCTGACTAAAAACACCTGTGGGGGCTGCAGTGCTGGGAGAAACTCCCAGCCTCACCAGAGAGTTCATTGGAGAGACCTTGTGCAAGCAAGAAGGGGCTGGAAAGAAGTATTCCAAGTCATGAAAGGCAAGGACCTACATCCAAGATTACTCTATCCAGCAAAGCTATCATTTAAAATGGGAGTGCTGATAAAGTACTTCCCAGATAAGGTCAAGTTATAGGAGTTCATGAAATGTTAAAGGGACTTAATTAAGAAAAAGAAGATGATCCAAAATATCAACAGTAAAATGACAACAAACTCACAACTATCAACAACTGAACATAAAACAAAAACAAAAAAAAAAACTAAGCAAACAACTAAAACAGGAACAGAATTACAAAAATAGAGATTACATGGAGGGTTGTCAGCTGGGAAGGGGAGAGGAAGGGCAGGGAATGGGGGAAAAGATACAGAGAATAACAAGCATAAATGGTAGGAAAAAATTTAGACAGGGGGAGGTTAAGAATAACACGGGAAATGGAAAAGTCAAAGAACTTATAGGTATGGCCCTTGGACATGAATTAAGGTGGGGGAATGCTGGTGGGAGGGGATGTGCAGGGCAAAGGCAGATAAAAAGGAGAAAAAAATGGGACAGTTGTAATAGCATAATCAATAAAGTATACTTTTTAAAAAATAAACTTACAGGACTTCCAGCCAAGATGGAGGTGTAGGTTGACACACTGTGCCTCTTCTCACAACCAAAATTAAGGACAACAAAGATTTCAAAACAAGAAAACAACCAGAACTCACAGAAAATTGAACTGTTCGGAAATCCAACAACCATTCATCCAGACCGGTAAAAGGGGTGGAGTCGCGGCAGGAAAAAGTGGAGGTGCGAACAGGGCACTCAGGCAGCAGTGGCTGGCAAACCCCAGGTGCACAGGTGGCGGCTAGCAGACCCAGTGAGGCTGTGCAAAGCGGCTGGCTGACCAGGTGGTCCCACATTGGCACACAGATAATCCAGGTGAAGGGGAAGCAGCGGAAGGGACTGGAATCTGAGAGTGAGCAGAGCAAGCGCCATTGTTTCCTCTCGGACCCCGCCCCCACATACAGCGTCACTATGCAGCGACTGGGCTGCCCCACCCTGGGGAACACCTAAGGCTCCACCCCTCACTATGTAACAGCCATGACTAGTCCAAAAAAACAAAACAAAACAAAACAAAAAAACCTGGATCAAAAATGGCTCAAACCGGAGAACAAACCGGAGATCAAATCAAAGCCCCAGAGCCAATTTATCTAAGCAACCAAGAGATAGCCAACCTATCAGGTTGCACAATTCAAAGCCCTAGTGATCAGGATGCTCACAGAATTGGTGGATTTTGCTCACAAATTAGATGAAAAAATGAAGGCTACAATAAGTGAAATGAAGAAAGATGCATGGGGAACCAATAGAGATGGGAGGAAAACTGGGACTCAAATCAATGGAGTGGACCAGAAGGAAGAAAGAAACAACCAAACAGAAAACAAGGAAGAAACAAGAATTCAAAAAAATGAGGACAGGTTTAGGAATATCCAGGACATCTTTAAACATCCCAACATCTGAATTATAGGGGTACCGGAAGGGAAAGAAGAAGAGCAACAAGTGGAAAACTTATTTGAACAAATAATAAAGGAGAACTTCCCCAATCTGGCAAAGGAAATAGTCTTCCAGGAAGTCCAGGAAGCTCAAAGAGTCCCAAAGAAGTTGGACCCAAGGAGGAACATACCAAGGCACATCACCATTACATTAGCCAAGATTAAAATGAAGGAGAGAATTCTAGAAGCAGCAAGGGATAAAGGCAGAGTCACCTACAAAGGAGTTCCCATCAGACTGTCAGCTGATTTCTCAAAAGAGACCTTACAGGCAAAAAAGGGCTGGAAAGAGGTATTCCAAGTCATAAAAGGCAAGGACCTACATCCAAGATTGCTCTATCCAGCAAAGCTTTCATTTAGAATGGAAGGGAAGATAAAGTGCTTCTCAGATAAGGTCAAGTTAAAGGAGTTCATCATCACCAAGCCCTTATTATATGAAATGTTAAAGGGACTTATCTAAGAAGAAGATAAAAAATATGAGCAGTAAAAGGATAGAAAACTCACAGGTATTAACAACCAGACCTAAAACAAAAGCCAACTAAGCAAACCACTACAACAGGAGCAGAAACACAGAAATGGAGATCACATGGAGAGTTAGCAATAGGGGAATGGGAGGAGGAGAGAGGGGGTCAAGGTACAGAGAACAAGTAGCACAGACGGTGGGTAGGAAAATAGACAGGGGGAGGGCAAGAATAGTGTGGGAAATGGAGAAGCTAAAAAACTTATGACACATGGACATGAACTAAAGGGGGGAATGTGGGTGGGAGGGGGTGTGCCAGGTGGAGGGGAATGAAGGGGGGGAAATGGGACAACTGTAATAGCATAATCAATAAAATATATTTAAAAAACTTAAAAAAATAAAAATAAAAATAAACTTATAGACTATCAAAGAAAATTTTAAAAACAAAGAACAACAGAGAGTGATGAAAGTGAGGATTACTAAATTAAAAAATGTAATAAATAGTTCAATATTTTATAATTTTTAAATTTTATAATTTCTTAAAAACTCAAAATTATGAATATATACTTTTCAATATAACAGAATTATTTCAGTTCTCCATAGTACAATGCTAAAGATTATATTTTATCTTTTTGTTAACATTTTCTATACTATTCAGCTTAATTTTCTGATGTATTACCAGTATTTATTTACTCTTATTTATTCATACAAAACCTCCAAAATTGAAATATGGAAAATTTCCTTATTTAATCTAACTTTATATCTTCACTGTTTCTAATTACAGTTAGTAAACCAGTTATAACAATATTTATTAAGAAATATTGAAGTTACAGAACAGATACATCCTCAATGTTAATTAAAAAGAGCTCCACTTACAAAATACATGGTTAAAGAATGCCTTGTCTTTGACAACACAGAATAATCATGACACACATCTGAGAAAAAAGCCTATTAGTCTGTATTATGGAAAAAGATATTTGTCAATAAATAATTACACTTTGTTTCATGTAATTGATATTTCATTGTGAATTTGTTAACTAAATATGAAATCTTTATCTATTCCAAAGAAAGTGTTCAACAAATACCACTTTCCCTGAGAAAATGGTATTATTACTAAAATTAATAATATTATTTAATTTAAGATGTTTTTCTTTTATTGGCGGTACATATAGAAATTAACAGTATAATTACTTCTAAAAGTACCTAACTGTAATCATACAAACAGCTCAAAACTATGCCTATACCTTTCTTTTATCTAAATTCCTACGGTATCACACATTCTGTACGTGTGTGTGTGGAATCATAGGGAAAAAAATTCCCTAAGAGTTCAGAGCAAAAAAATAATCATTTTTTATCAGCAGCTTAACATTTTAATTTAGATTAATCTCTTGAAAGCAAGCTACTGTCTTATCCGCTGCCTATGAGCCTATTTTCCTTAGACAGATTTCTCTATGACTTTTACAACTTCATATCTTTCTATGGATTTGTTTTCATTTCTTCATATCTACCTTTCACATTATGGTATCCCTCCAGAGTTCTAGCAGATTATTCAGATAAAACCTTATAAAAATTTAAATTATGCTTTAAGAATGGCTCTCTTTAATTACTGAGGTAAAATACAAGGTGATATTTGACGGAAGTTCAGGTATTCATGTTTCATTTTGTTATATTATTGAGTTATTTTCAAATTAAAAAAATTCAGAAGTCAAGATTTGTACCTCAAGTTTAGATGTACAAATCTAAGTGAACATGAAATTATTAATTTCTATGTCTATACTCAATGAAAAAATTCTTAAATTAAATGATATTATTTTATTTCAGTAATAATACTAACCTATTTGTTGATCACTTTCTCTGGGACAGACCAATATATCATATTTGGGCCACAGCCAACTGGAAATCTGTGATAGTGGTTTATGGAGGAAAAAAATCGCTAGATACACTCTTGTCATTTCTTTACAGAAGTTGAAGAGTATGTTTCCCTTTAGCTGAGAATTTGTTTAGAGTAAGATATAGAATTTGAAGGTAGACTAACTTTTTAACAAATGTATTTCAACCTGTGTTCAAGAGCAAAAAGAATGTTAGAGTATCCAAAAGCAACTCATTTGTTTGGCACAGCATCAAAAATGTTAAATATTATGTGAGCTTCCAGAAAAGATGTCACTGTTCTTAGATAATATATTTATGTATAGTAAAAAATATTTTGTGCAGTTTCATATATATGCATATATATTTTTAATCAGCCTTCTTTATTTTGTTTTTGAAAGAGTTGTTACTTAATAGTTAATAAGTTTCAGGTGCTTTCAAATTTCAATAATATATTTAATTGTGGTAAAGGTAAAAGCTGATAAACAAGGTGTGATTTCCACTGGGCCTTAGGAGTAATGACTGTTGGCCTTTGTATAACCTCCTACTCTCAACACTTCCACACACACAAACACACTGAGTCAACCTCTGTCATCAGTCACTCACTCACAACTCCAAAGCTGAACTGGGCCCTCAGTGGCTCAAACCGAGATTCCCCAGGGAGTCAATTAGAATTACATTGGCAACTGCAGAGGCAACATGTGGACATGGCATTTTTCCTAAGTGAATGGCAGCTGACTTTGCCCTTGTTTGTCTATACTGCTCGTACCACTCCTGACAAAACATGAAGTAAGCTATTCGAGCAGTTAAAGACTGTGTTTGGAGCTCACGTTCAGTATTGACATTGGAGGGGTGCTTTGGCATTTGAAAAGAACAATGCTATTTAAAATTTATCATAAATTTAATTAGCTTATTTCCCCTATATATTAATTCATATAGACAAACCAATCCCAAAACTACAATGAAAACTACTAAGTTTAGTAAGAGAAAGAAGTTGCCTTGCCCATGTTAAATCAAAGAAGTTTACTAATCCAGGAGAGACCCTGCCTATGTTGCATAAAATTTGTGGCCAACTCAATTTAATTTTCCATATTATCAAGACTATTTTTGCATGATTTAAGTTTAAGATTGCTTTGTTTGGCATATAACTAATACTTAAATTAAAATGAATAAAGTCTTTAATGTTATTTATTTATTTGGAAATAATTTAGGGCTATGCTGCTCATCTTGCTGAGGTATCCACGTCCATCCTTCTCACTGCAGTGACACCAGCACTGTGACTGAACAGATTGCCCTTCCTGGAGCTCCCAAGGGCCATAATGGCTGTGTGACCCAGGTTTCTACCACCCCCCCCCCCAGGTCCCAGAAATGATACTGTCCACCTCTGGAGAACACCTTCATGTGGAAGATGATGAGAGATGACACCAACTACGGCATCCCACAGTATGCTCTTCGGGGTCACTCTTATTTTGTTAGTATCGTGGTCATCTCTTCAGGTCCCCAGTTTGCCCTCTCTGGCTCCTGGGATAGAAGCCTTCACCTCTGGGATCTCACAACAGGCACCACCGTGTGCTGACATGTAGGCCATACCAAGGATGTTCTAAGTGTGGCCTTCTCCTCTGACAACCGGCAGATTGTCTCTGGCTCCCGGGATAAAACCATCAAACTGTGGAATACTCTGGGAGTATGCTAATATACTGTCCAGGATGAGAGCCACTCAGAGTGGTCTCCTGTGTGCATTTCTCACCCAACAGCAGCAATCCCATCATTGTGTCCTGTGACTGGGACAAGCTGGTCAAGGCATGGAAGCTAGCAAGCTGCAAATTGAAGACCAATCACATTGGCCATACAAGGTACCTGAACACTGTGACTGTCTCTCCATATTGATCCATCTGTGCTTCTGGAGGCAAGGATGGCCAGGCTATACTGTGAAACCTCAACAAAGGCAAGCACCTTTATACACTTGATGGTGGAGACATCAGCAGCACCCTGTGCTTCAGCCCTAATTGCTACTGGCTCTGTGCTGCTGCTGGCCCCAGCATCAAGATCTGGGACTTGGAGGACAAGCTGATTATAGATGAACTGAAACAAGAAGTTATCAATGCCAGCAACAAGGCGGAGCCACTCCAGGGCACCTCTCTGGCCTGGTCTGCTGCTAGCCAGACTCTCTTTGCCGGCTGTATGGGCATCCTGGCGTGAGTGCAGCAGGTGACCATTGGCACCCGCTAGAAATATCTGGCAGAGCTTTAAAAATTAAAAAAATTGGTTTTCTGACTTGAAAAAATAAAGAAAAGAAAAGAAAAAAGAAAAGAAAAAGGAAAAGAAAAATAATTTAAATGTACAGAAAAAATAAAATATCCTTGATTGAAATTACTAAAATTTTCAGGTTTATATACATACATACATATATATACATATACATATATATATTCAACTTTATCTGTTTCAAATTCAGCTTTCAAAGATGGTGATCTCAATCAGAACTAACCTCTTTCTTCATTATTCTCTTTCCACTGATAACTTTCCCCATAATCCAGTTTAAAATTTCAATTTCTCTTGCCACAGCACTTCAGATCACAAGCTTCCTCATTATTCTCCTTTATTGCCCTACCAACATCTGACATGTTACATATTTTTCATTGTATATTGTCTATCTCCTCCCACTGGAATGTAAATTCAGTTCATTGCTATATCTTCAATGCGTAGAACAGTGCCAGTATGTAGAAGGTGCTAAATAAATATCAGTAAGTGAATACATAAAAGATCCCTTTTGACAAAGAAAGATTTTGCCTAAAATTAGGCATGTGTGATTGATGAACCTGATCATTAAAATTTAGCTCAACAACTCTCTTACTAGGTAATATGAAGTAAGCATATCCTACCCATTCTCTCCTAATGACTGCAACTATAAAGTTTGTAGAGAATGTGTGAAACAGCCATTTGAAGACTCTGCAATGTAAACAGTAGCAGTCAAATTGCAGTCGAAGGGAAATAGTAGCACTAAATCAGCAGTAAATTTACTTGCTCCCCACTTCAGCATCTTCAAGCTTCATCTCAGTGCAACAAATGAGCAAGAAGCAGGCATTGGCACATAGAGATTACTGAGAGAAGTCCTAGTACTAGCTTAACACATGGAAAATACGTGTTATTTTCCAGGGCATATGGAGCACTCACTATAAAAGGTTATATCCTGAGATGTAAAGCAAACCTTAACAAATTTAAAAGAATTTAATATTGTACAAACTACGTTCTTACACCATATGGAATTAAACTTGAAATCAATAACAAAAGATACAGAAAAAATCTTAGAAATTATAAAACACATTGTTAAATACTCACAGGTAGAAAAGGAAGTCTCAAGAGTAATTAAGAAATATTTTGAACTGAAAAAATGTAAAAAAAAATATATCAAAATTTGTAGGTTGTGGCTAAAATAATGTTTACAGAAATACAAAAGAAAAAAAATGTCTCAAATCAATAACCTAAGCTTCAACTTAAAAAAAAAAAAAAACTAGAAAATGATGGGGAAATAAACCAAAGACAAACAAAAGAAAGGAAATAATATAGATAAATCAGAAATAAATGAAAGAACAACAATTAAAATAAAATTTAATTAAAAAAAAAACTGGGGCGGAGGGACGGGATAGGAGTAGAAAACAGAAGACTGTATAAGAACAACAATTAAAATAAAATTTAATTTAAAAAAAAGAAATAAATGAAGTGGGTACCTGGATAAATCCATTTATATGTCATTCTTGAAAGACACAGTGATGTTGAATAGGTCAGTGGTTGCCAGGGCATAAGGATTAGGGAGGGGGTAACCTATAGTACAAGACAGTTTTTGAAATATGATGGAAATTTTCTGTATCCTGCTGGAGGGGGTGGTTACACAAATCTATACATGTAATAAATTTCACAGAACTGTGCACCAAAAGTGTCAGTTTTACAGTAAATTTAAAAATAATTATGCTAAGTGAAATAAGCCAGGTGGTGAAAGACAAACACCATATGATCTCACCTATAAGAGGAACTTAATGGACAAAACAAATAAATGAGCAAAATAGAACCAGAGACATGGAAATAAAGAACAAACTGACAGTGACCAGAGGAGTGGCGGGAGGGGGTAACGGGTGAAGGAAGGGAAAGAGGCAAGTCAAGGAACATGTATAAAGGACTCATGGGGATGGACAAAGAGGTGGGGATTGACTGTGGGAGGAGTGGCGCCAAAGAGAACAACAGGGAAAAAAGTGGGACAGCTGTAACTGGACAACAATGAAACAAAATTGACCAAAACAAAAGTAGGAAAAATACAATTTTCCTTTCACTTCTGTTTCATATTATAGCCTGACTCAAAAAAATGATGTCCTTCAAAAATTCTTATTTATATATTCATTCTGTTTAAGACAAGGTATGAAAATTTTATAACTGTGAAATGTGATCTTAATTCTCTATTTAAATACTGGCTTTCAAATTACACCCTGCTGAAGGTGAAGAGATTAGCCAAAGAACACATGTGCATAATTCACAGACACAGACAACAGCAGTGTGGTGATGGCCAAAGGGAAGGTGAAGACAGGAGCTGCATGGAGGGGGGCAGAGAGAGCAGAATGGCGCCATCTGTAACAGTTCAGCATTAGAAAGTTTTAAAAGTGGAACAACAATAAATAAGCAAATGCACCCTGTTTAATGGAATTTTACCTTCTTCCATTACTCAAGAAACTGACTTTAGCGCTGGCTGGGTGGCTCAGTTGGTTGGAGCTTCATTCTTTAAACTGGAAAGTTGTGGATTTAAGTCCCAGTCAGGGCACCTACCTATGTTGCCAGTTTGGTCCCTGGTTGGGGCACATACAGGAAGTAACTGGCAACTGATGGATGTTTCTCTCTCACATCAGTGTTTCTCTCTCTCTCTCCCCCACCCCCACTTCCCTTCTCTCTAATGTCAACAAGCATGTCTACAGGTCATGACTAAAAAAAAAAGAAATAACTAATTTTAATCTTCCTAATTTATCTGAAAACTTCATGTTGAAAACACAGCCAAGGAAAGTTCACTTACATTTACTTTAGGAAACACACTGTTGCAGTATTTTAAAAGAAGTTACAATAAGGATGTTTTATCACAGTTTATCAACAGATTTAAAAAATAACCACCCAACTTGAAGTTTGTATGGCCAGAGATGTGCTACAGATCAATAAAATACGTTTCTGCTCCAGGAAGATATGTAATAAATAACACATAGTTTCATGTAGGTGGGTGTTTTCATCTGAGACATTATTTTTAATCATAATTACAGCAGCATGAGCCTTTTATCATGACCTCACTGCTCAACAATGCTACCTCAAGCCAAGTTCTGACTCTCAATATTGCTGTGTATGATTTTGCCTTACCATAGGCTCTATAAGATACCTCTCCACAAAAGCCCTAGCCACTTCCCCTGACTGGAATCAAAATGGTAATAATAATGCCACACTTCATCTCCTCGCCTCATATCTTCCAATACCCCAGGAAAGAAAGAACTACCTGCTATTAACCTCTTTTTAAAAAAGGGAAATTTTCCATTACCCAAGATTCTCTATAAAGTTCTGCCTTCTCACTGCCTTGGTTGTGTTATAGGGCTATTTCAGTGGGAGGGGGTGAAAAGAAGTCACTTTGGCCAGGACTTGCATTGCTTATTCGCTAGAATCAATAACCCATATTTAATGCTTGGGTAAATTCAACCTACCAAACACCATATTGGTATTAGGAAAAAAATAAATAAATTAAAGAAAACAATGTTAGTAGTTTTAGGATAGATTACTGATTTGTAATATTTGGGATTAACTTCATGTGCTTCTAGAATTTATAGCAATTATAAATTTATGACAGGAGAATAAAGTGTTATTAATGAACAATACAAAATTTATATTTAATTCTCTTTTATCAATAGCATCTTATTGTGTGTATACCAACATAAAATCCTAATTACATATGTTGATTGAACATTTTAACTGGTGTAATTAAATAAAACATTTTATATTTTTCTTTAAAAATGTTCAGAATTATTAATGCATCAAATATTTATTAAGCATGTACTATTTGTTATTCACTGTTATGAGTACAATATACATATTACTAAAGAAAACAAAACATCCCTGTCTTCACAGAGCTTTGATCTTCATGGCAATGCTTACATCCTAATGAATAACTTTATTGTGTTGCTATAGATATCATTATACAAAAATCTAAAACTATGTTGAGCTTTTGAAGATGGGCAGTTATTTAACATGTATTGCTAATTTCATTATATTTCTCTATTAAAAATCTGAAGTTCAATTATTTATTCATTATTTTAACAAACAATTTTTTAGACTTACTCTGTGTTCAAACATTTTGCCCTCCCCTAAGGAAACAAAGGTGAGCAAGTAAACAATGTGTTTTTTTCTCCCAATAAAAATTGCTCAAGAGAAAATATATGTTCCAAATCTTTAAAAAATTATAACTAATTTTATTTACTAAAATATTAGTTTCAATTTTTTGGAAAGTAATTGAAACTCTAAAACATTATAACTGTCACCTTGAATAACATATACAAAGTTCTGTCCAGAAGGCATCCAGCCATGTAATATGCAAAATAAAGACATTTCCTGAAGAAGATACAAGATACAAGAAACACTGTACATAGCACAAGGATACCTCAGTCCCCTTCAAAGTAAGGGACCTCACACAGTTCTCCCAATTGCCATCAGCGACCCAGTCATATTTTCCTGAGTCTCATTAACAGTTTGAAATGTCTTCTATTTCAAAGGGGCTTTGAGTTTTGGTAAAAGCCAGAAGTCACAGGGTGCCAAATCTGGGCTGCAGGGGTGCTGACTCACCTGGGTGATTTGATGTTTAGCAAAAAAAACTCTGGATGAGATGGGATCCATGAATGGGTGTGTTGTAGTGATGAAGCTGCCAATCACCAGTTGCCCATAGCCATGGACTTCTGAATCACCCAAATGCTTTCCATGGAGGAATATTCAAATTAATGTAAAATTTGATGCAGATTCATTGCTTTACTTTCTTAGTCATTTTGAATACAAAAGCCACTTGGTACACATGCCCCCACTGACTAGTACAGTGAAGTTCTCATTGTTCACATGTGTGCATTCCAGTCCACCCTCCTTGGTTGTCAGGTTACATCGATGTCATGCAAACCCTTGTCATTACACTAACAATGACTGAACTTTTTCTGGACAGACCTTGTATATGATATATATTGTTGGTCAAAAAGTTTTTTTGTTTGTTTCTATAAGATGGCTCTAGTAGCACTTAGTTGTCTTTAACATCATTCAAAACAATTCTGTTAGATTGTATTGTGACAGCTGTCATACCAGCAGGCAATTAAAAAAGAAAAGCTTATCAAAATTGGTAAATTTTTCTGTAGATATTTTAATATCGAAGATGGAAGAATATATGCAACATTTTTGGCATACTATGCTTTATTATTTCAAGTAAGCTAAAAATGAAACTGAAATGCAAAAAAAAACAAAAATCATGCAGTGTATGGAGAAGGTGCTGTGACTGTTCCAATGTGTCAAAAATAGCTGGTGAAGTTTTGTGCTGGAGATTTCTCACTGGACGATGCTCCACAATTGAGTAGACTAGTTGAAGTTGATAGTGATCAAATTGAGACATTAATTAAGAATAATCAACAGCATACCATGTGGGAGATGGCAAACATATTAAAAATATCCAAATCAATAAAGTTATTGATGAAAGTGAAAAATGCATGTTTTATTTTACCAAAAAAAAATGGACTTTTTGGCCAATCCAACCAACACATATAGGGTTTGTGTGTGTGTGTGTGTGTGTGTGTATCATAAAATACGTGGATATGTATTTAAAGCTTGTGGATCACTTTAATATGAAAGTGTTGTCTCAGCTATTCACAAACAGCCCCACCCCCCATTCCCAACCCTTGCGCATCCATCTGTAGCACATATGGCAACAGGGGTGTTAGGATAAACATTGGCAGCCACAGCTCTTGTAGAGGAATTTTCAAAAGGCACAGTCTCTGGAATGGACTTTTTTTAAGGAGGAGTAATTGTTATTGGTATAGAAATTTAAAGTCAAAAAGTCAGATTTTAATCTTTAAAAAGACTTTGAAATGGGAAACAAAAAAATTACCACCTTAGTCCCATTAGCTAACACTATGTTCAAAAGGCCAAAAGAATAGAACTTTTGTGAAGTCCCTATCTGTACACCAATTAGTTTCAAATTAATATTCATAGGTCAGGAAAAGGTCACAAAGGTTCTGTCTGGATTTAAAAAGTACATCATAATTTATTATAAATTAACAAATTATTATTTTCATGAAATATGATACAGCCATTAAAAAGAAAATGTAGATTTTTTTGGTGAAGGTTTTTATTTTTTTATATATTTTATTGATGTTATCACAGTTGTCCCATTTTTCCCCCTTCTCACCCCTCCACCCTGCACCCCCCTCCCACTCACATTCCCCTGCTTTAGTTCATGTCCATGTATCATACTTATACGTTCTTTAACTTCTACATTTCCCATACTATTCTTACATTCCCCCTGTCTATTTTCCACCTACCATCTATGCTACTTATTTTCTGTACCTTTTCCCCATCTCTCCTCCTCCGATCCTCTGATTGCCCTGTTGCTAACCCTCCATGTGATCTCCATTTCTGTAGTTTTGTTCCTGTTCCAGTTGTTTGCTTAGTTTTTGTTTTTGTTTTAGGTGTGGTTGTTAATAATTGTGAGTTTGCTGTCATTTTACTGCACATGTTTTTTATCTTCTTTTTCTTAAATAAGTCCCTTTAACATTTCATATAATCAGGGCTTGGTGATGATGAACTCTTTTAACTTGACCTTATCTGAGAAGCACTTTATCTGCCCTTCCATTCTAAATGGCAGCTTCACTGGATAGAGCAATCTTGGATGGAGGTCCTTGACTTTCATGACTTGGAATACCTCTTTCCAGTCCTTTTTTGCCTGTAAGGTCTCTTTTGAGAAATCAGCTGACAGTCTGATGGGCACTCCTTTGTAGGTAACTGTCTCCTTTTCCCTTGCTGCTTTTAAGATTCTCTCCTTATCTTTCATCTTGGGTAATGTAATTATGTTGTGCTTTTGTGTGTTCCTCATTGGCTCCAACTTCTTTGGGACTCTCTGAGCTTCCTGGACTTTCTGGAAGTCTATTTCCTTCGCCAGGTTGGAGAAGTTCTCCTTTATTATTTGTTCAAATAACTTTTCCACTGTTGCTCTTCCTCTTCTCCTTCTGGTACCACTATAATTTGGATGTTGAAACATTTAAAGATGTCCTGGTGGTTCCTAAGCCTCTCCTCAATTTTTTTTCAATTCTTGTTTCTTCATTCTTTTCTGATTGGATGTTTCCTTCTTCCTTTTGGCTCACTCCATTGATTTGAGTCTCAGTTTCCTTCCCATCATTATTGGTCCCCTGTACATTTTCCTTTATGTCATAGCCTTCATTTTGTCATCTAATTTGCAACCAAATTCAACCAATTCTGTGAGCATCCTGATTACCAGTGTTTTGAACCGTGCATCTGATAGGTTGGGTATCTCTTCATCGCTTAGTTGTATTTGCTCTGGAGTTCTGATCTGTTCTTCCATTTGGGCCTTTTTTTTTTTTTTTTTTTTTGCCTCAGTATGCTTGTTATGCAGTGAGGGGTGGAGTCTTAGGTGTTCACCAGGGTGGGGCAACCCAGTGCCTGGGTTGTGACGCTGTATGTAGGGGAGGGGTCTGAGAGGGAACAATGGCATTTGCTCCACTCTCCGCCAGATTTCAGTCACTTCCGCTGCTTCCCACAAGCAAATTGGGCCCTTCTGGTGCTGATGACCATGTGGGTGGATTTGTGTATGTTCTAGGACCCTGTGGGTCTCACCAACGAACTCTCCTGTGAGGCTGGGAGTCTCTCCCGGCACCTCAACCCCTGCAGGTGTTTTCAATTGGTGTTTTGAGGCTTTATTTCCCCACTCTAGGACCCTGGGTTGTGTAGTCTGTCTTGCTCCCCAGTTTCGCCTGGTTTATCTGCACGTGAATGTGGGACCACCTGGTCCGCCAGCTGCCTTGTGCGCCGCACTCCTCCACAATCCACTACCTCACTGCGTCCACTCACTGCCACCTTACACACCCAGGGTCTTCCAGCCACCGCTTTGCTGTGATCCCTCTCTACCTGGCCACTGGACTCTGCCCCTCCTACAGGTCTGGATGAATATGTTTACTTTAATTACTTGGTTGTTGGACTTCCATATGGTTCAGTTTTCTGTCGGTACTGCTTGTTTTTTTTTGTTTCTAAATTGTTGTTGTCTTTATTTTGATTGTACAAGGAGGCACACTGTGTCTACCTAAGCCTCCATCTTGGCCAGAAGTCCCAGAAAAGGTATGTTTTTATGGGCCAAGACATAAACATCTATAGGATATATACATAATTTTAAGAAGCACACAGAACTATATGTATATAAATTATCATATAACTGATCATAAAAAGAGAGAGAGAAGATTGTACCTCTAATTTATAACTCATAAGGATGAGTTATAAAGCCAGAAAGCCATAAGTAGTCAAATTATACAAAGCTACATAGCATTAATGAGGAGTTTAAAGTTTACATTAAAGACAAAATGAACCACAAGAAGATTTTAAAAGGAGATTGATATAATCTGACTAAATTTTAAAAGAGAGTTTTATGAATTCCACTTCTGGGCAAGTTTGAAAAAGAGGAATTGGGTATAGCTCCCTGTCTGAAAAAAAAAATAAAAAGGAAAAAATAATCAATATATATAAATCAACAGTTTCCAATAAAACAGATATCAGCGAATGAAGGACAGTGATCCCTGAGAAACAGGAAAGGATCAAATGTGCCCCTATGATTGCCCTAGCTTACCATCTTAAGAGAGGTTCCAGGCTTCGATGCAGAGGGGGAAGGCAATAGAGCCTGGTGGATTCCTTGAGTTTAGGAAATAAAGTCATGTATTCAGGGAGACCCAGGCAGCCAGAGTTGGCAGGACAGAGTATAGTCATGCATCACTAACCTCCATGGGTTACGTTCTGAGACATGTGTGATTAGGCAATGTTGCCAACATGCAAACATCTCAGAGTGCACTTAAGCAAACCTAGAACATACAAGTGTACTACACAGCTAGACTATATGATCTTGCCTATGGGTCCTAGACTACAAGCCTGCACATCACGTTACTGTGTGGAGCAATGAGAATAAGTCAAGTACAAGAGAAAATGACACATTTGAGACTTAGTAAACACAAAATGTATGAGGATGCTGCCAGTGTATGACATACTCTTTTACAACAAATTTTTTATGCAAGCAGATAGTGTATACTCTAAAATGATGATAAAAAAATATAGTATAGCAAATACATAAACCAGTAACATGGCTGTTTATTATCGTGATCACATATTGTGTACTGTAAATAATTACATGTGCTATACTTTTCTATGATGGCAGCACAGCTGGTTTATTTATGCCAGCATCACCACACACACAAAAAAAAGTGAGGGGTGGTGGATGAACACTCCACCAACTTTTGGTGAATAGAATTACTTTTTACATATTTCTCTATCATTTTTACAATGAATACATATAATAAAGATACAAAGATATTTTCATTTTGGAAAAAATTAATTCAGCAGTCTAATAAAGACTCAGACTAAGATAGCCCCTTGGGGAGAATGCACACAATTGGCTTTTGTGAAAACAGAACAGGATTTAGAATTACATAGTGACTTGAAATCTTTTCTCTACCACATATGAGCTGTGTGAACTTGTGAATTTGTTTAAATTCTCCGATGCCCAAATTCTTGATCTGTATGGAAAAATTCTACTACCTACCTGAGAGAGTTATTGAAAGAATTATATCAGTCTCTATAGAGTATCTAACACAGGTGGCAAAATAAAATGCTACATTCCTTACTTTTAATGCCAAGAGGATATCATTTAATGTCATCTAAATCTTTCAATAATCAGGGTATTTCTTAAATATCTGAAGTACACCCAGGAAATGCCTGAACAGTACACTTGAACTTTCTGAGAATGCCATGCTTTAGAGATCAGACAGGGAAATCACCTTACAGTGCAGCGTTCTGATATTTCAGGAATCATATCTCGAAAATGGGATCCAAGAATGTGAGCCGCCTACTGAATTCTACCCATGCAAGTGGCATTAGCAGAGTTTTCATGGGAGGAGAAATGGTATTGAATTCTCACAATCTATGAATGAAAGCGGTGCTAAAACTACAAAAATATATAACAGAGAGTGAAAGAGTTTATTTTTCACATGAACATATGCCCTCTTCCTGCTGTTGCCCACAAACAGGCGGCACACGCTGGTACAGGTGGTCCTTTATAATTGTGTGTGCATAATAAAATAACTGAGTCATTTTCTGATTGGTAAATAATATGCAATGTCAGACTCCCCACACCATCTGTGTCACTCACCACCACAGTTTTTGCAGAACTGCCAGCCACATAAGCCCAGCACCTCCCTGTTGGAGAAGTCACAGGAAGAAGTACTTGGCATCCTTGGCAAAGCTTAAATCTGTTCTCAGTATTGAACCTGACATATGCCCCAAAGCAGAACGTGGATGCTCCCCTAATGATTTCTCCTGCTGTTTTATAATCAGAGACATAGATGGAGGGAGTGCTGCCATTTTTCTCTTTGGCACTGGTCAGCCTCCTGGACTCTCTTTTTTGCCAAAAAAAAAAAAAAAATGCTTTCATGTGTGGGTGAATTAATGTTCAGATTGCTACCGCCTCACTGTTTCTGTCACTGTTTCCTAGATATAAGATTGCGCTTATTACTAAATCCTTGCTCCAGCTTTTATCAATTTAAGGGATTTCTTGTCTGTATCATTTGAAAGAAGAGTTGCTAACTGACAACCCAGACAGACTCCTTGAAGTCTGGGAGAGGCTAGCTGGTAGCTGCCTTGTCAACTTCTCTTTGTGTCGAAGGACAGGAGCCCTGCATCAGGGTGCATGTCTTGGCTTCATTCTCAAGATGTCTGGTATTGACAGAAGCTAAAATCAGAGCCTCAGCATGCACTGTGCAGTGGAAGTCCTGGAAAGACTTCTCCTTCCATCCCTCTTTTTTGTTGCTTCCTCTCATATTATTCACAGAGAGCCAGATCCATATGGTGGTGGCCCCAGACCCAGGAGTCGTTAGATTTTGCCAAACTTCTTTTAGATTAGGGCTTTTATTTTATTTATTAGCATAAAAACCAGCCAAAAACTGTTAATGTGCCTTCAAAGTCCCCATGATTTCAGTAGAAAAACTCCACACAAAACTTAATTCAATAGTGGAAAAAAAGAGTTTTAACCATAATTACTTTTCAATAATCCACACAGAATGAATATAATTCAAAATTATAGGCAGATTCCATAAGCAAACACAACAGCTAAATACAACTGATGACCTAAATCTAAGATAATTTTAAAAAAATAATAAAAGCAGACAAAGGGCACATATATATATGTATATATATATATCCCTACAAATGACACAAATAGGCTGCTTTGGAGATCACTATTCACTTTTTTAGTGATAAGAGTACATGTTGTTTTTATTATTTTAATCCATCTAATGTTCAACATGATTTGTAGTCTATTTTAATAAAGATAATTTCTCACAAATAGGATGCCTAGAAAGAAACCATCACAATGTAACTGTACAAAATTCCATGTTCCTTAAAACCAAACATAAAATCCAACCAAACATAAGAAAACAAAAATTAAAACTGCTATTATAACATTAAAACAAAATGCACAAAAGAGTTGCAGCTCTCAGCTTTGTAAATATAAATTTAATAGTCATATTTCACATTTAAATACTACATTTTTCTATACAGATCTGTAGAGATGATCTTTAGAAATTACACCATCGAAATGCAGACATTGTTAGACTCCCATTTCTATCTGCTGCAGGATTCTGTCCTTGACTATATGTTTTTAAGAATATCTAGCTCCTGTATTCTTATCCTTTCACTAACCTGCTGGGATTTGCCATTGTTGTTGCTGCTGTTGTTTTGTGTCTGCGGGCTCATAGAGCAGTTCTCCAGGGCCTGTCATTTAACGATCATGTGTGATGATTCTCTGAGTGTCAACCCTAACTTGGTCCAGGTCCTAACTGTCCCCTTCTCCAGTGGAGCTCATTGGAGCAGCTCCTACTCCGGTTCACATTCGTCTGCTGCTTTTGGCTCTTCAGGCAAGCACCTGAGGGTGAGGATTCTGTTGTCTGAGTTAAGATGTAATGAGGATGCAAATACCCTCAAAGTTTTAGTGCATGTGGAAATAGCTTTACAGTATACTGGTCTACAACAGAAAAACCAGGGCCTGTGCCTAAAACCTGTGTGATAGAGATAAACAGGAGCCACCAACAAAGAAGAGTGGGGAACGTATTTGAATCCTCTGATTACCTGTAATAGCAGGTGAGGTCATTAGCTACCTCAGTACATCTTTGAAACCTAAACAGGTACAGCAACTTGCCGTTAAGATCAATCCATTACTGAATTAGAAATACGATTGAATTTAGCAACAAATTTGTGCCAACATTACTTCTAGCAGCAGTAGGTTTACAGCAGCAGATTGGCACCGTGACAGGGTCCATAATTTTCACAGTATGTGTTTCATAATTTGTCATGCACACTCTGATTGCTAGGCATATTGGCAGAGTCCGCAGTGCTCTCTAAATGTCACCAAATGCATTTGAGGATTTGTCATGCACAGTCTGAGCAAGTGACACAACACACCAGAGTGGCCAGGTTCAGGGTTGATTTTTGCACTCACGGTAAGTGAGTGTTCTTGAGCTCAGCCACCGGTGACGAGGGCTGGGTGGGGGCTGTGCAGCCCTGCTCTCAGAGCTGCTGATTTTTAATTCTATGTCAAGTGATCATATGGATGCTGCCAGCAGAAAATAATATTATACGGCAGGTGTGACATGCACAGCACAGAATTTCTGCCTACTAGTGTTCTTTTCAAATCAGTCCTTGCAGTGTACTTAACATTTGTCTCATGCAAACACAAAGAGCATGTCACGAATTTGGAATAAGAGAAAAGAAGTAATAAATATGATAGAGAGTATAGAAAGCTATATGCAAGAAATTACTAAGAGAGAAAACAAACAAACAAGTTGTTTGCTGTTTTTCACATAAAGGTGTACCAGTGATGAAATCCGAAAAACCTGGGCTAGTTTGTAGTTAACACCTGGATTCTGTAGAAACAACTTCTGAGTTTAGGCAAACCACCCATCCTATTTTTGGCCTCAGTGAATAAGGAGGTTGAATGTGAGCCCCTCTAAGGGTGCTTTCAGGTCTAAACATTACATTGTTCTAAGAGAGAAGCTTGAGTTTATTAATATCTCCCAGTCATCTCCTTCATTTGCCTGCAATGATTGCATAATGCTTTTCCAATGTTTAGTAAAAGCTTCAAGAGCTACATCTGCTGGAAGCTTTTAGTTGTCTAGGATTCCAGTCATTATCTTATCACTTCTAGTCATTGTCTTTTAAGAGAAGAAAGGAAATTAGTCTTTTTTATACATTTGGGTCCCATGGATGCACCTGTTACTATGAAATCTGTTTGATGATAAATAACTCACATATGCTCAAGAGCGTTGTCTTGACATGTGCAGTGAGAGACCTTCACAGACATATGTTGTACAAAGCAGTAAGTGTGGTTTTGTATTGGCTCACGGATCAGTGAGAGCAGAGGAGTAAGCGGAGCCTAACAAAGACTGTTTTAGCAGAAGAGAAGCTGAGAATTTTGCTGGGAAATTTTGAAATTTTGAAAATTTTATACCACACACAAGGCATAACACACATATGTTAAAAGCACACACACACTATTCCCAAATATACATACATCTATTAGCCAAAGCTTTAAAAATATAAAAATTCATGTGAAACATATGGAATGTATATTTTTTAAAACATCAGAAGATTAGAATCATTTGTTTATGATCTATAGCTTTACTGGAAAAAAAGTATTCCATCTTCTGAAAAGGCCACCATGAATGTTCATTTATGTGCATTTATGTGCATTTAAGAATGTTTCTGTGGTCAACTTAATTGTGACTAGGGGAGTCATCACTCCCCTTTATTTCTAGGGAAAAGTTGTGTTTCCACTAACCTTTTTATATAGACATTTTCCCACCCTTCACACACACTACCAACCCTGCTGCAATAAGGTGGCCATGGAACACATGTACTCAAATCTCATCACAGCACAAAACATAGCACAAAAAACAAGGATTCAATTAGGTCATATTACTTTTTCTCCTAGTGTGTGATGAAAATTGGATATCCTACTCTTCAGATTTTGTTAGCTTGACTCATATAACTGATCCTCTACCTTTCGTTAATCAACTTTTAAATTGAGTTATTCTGATAAAGGTTTGATTTTATTATTCTGGAATATACCATAATTGTCTTGTTAAATACCCTTTTAAAATTATGTCCCAAAATAGAAGGCTCTATAACTTTCATATAGATATAGATACTTTTCATATGCAGGCAGTGAACTGCCTATAAATAATATTGACCTGAGCTTACCAATAAAACTAAGTTTGATAGTTCTATACAACAAATATCTAACCTAATCCCTTCTCCGAGGCTCCTCCTCATAAAATGTGTGTGAAGATACCATGCTGGTCCATAGCTCCTACACAATTAGCTACACAAAGCACTCACATTCGTGCAAATATTTTCATACATACTTACAAAAGAGACCCACCTTTAGTTCTGCCTTAAACACACACACACACACACACACACCTGTCTAAAACTGTTCAATCAACAAATTAATAAGTTGAAGTATTTGTTTAATTTGAAATATTTTCCCTAAACTGTTTATCATTTTCTCTATTTGTATTGCCTAGACAATGAACAGACAGAAAGCAAAGTCAAAAATAATATTAAACACACATTAAATAGAGAGAGAGCAAAATTATGAACTGAATTAAGCTATCAATCTAATTTCAAAAGTATGTAAGTGCATGATGCTAACAATTTCATAAATTTGATGGCCAGGGTTTTTTCTTGTCTCAGCAACAGTCTGCATTAGTCTGATTTCCACCTTAGTTCTCCCGATTCCATCCACAATGTTTTATTTACCTTCCTATACACAGTGATCACATAGGAACACATAATTTTCCTCCATGCCCTACTTTCCTGTGATTCCTCATTCGTGTTAAAGGATGGATAATAAGTACAGCTTATTTATTTAGTGTTACTTCCTTAACCAAAATTGTACTCATTCATCTTTTGCAATAGTTTTACAGATCTACATCTCCATTTAATTATTTTTGTACCCATTTCCTGGATAAAAGAGCTAAATAAAAATATATGTGTTTGAGGTATGCTACATTCCTTTATTAAAAATAAATAAAATTAAAACAAATTAGCTTCTGGAAAGATCATAAAATGCATGTTTTTATTAATTAACCAGGGGAAAGTCTATTGTTGCACAAAACTTCGCAACAGTAATCATGAAATCCCTTTTGCTTCTATCTCAAGAGCCTTTATAGTATAGAGTCTTGAGGTTTCAAATAGCATTTAGTCTACCTACAGGCTTTCTCAGAAGTACTGTTGATTTATTTCAGTTTTTCACTCAAACTGCAGTTGCACTATCATTTTTGAGTCATGGGTCTACTTATTGTGAGCAACGCATGAAAGTCACATTACGAATCTGTAGAAGTAGTTGGGAAATAACGCATCTTTTCTTATTCACATTACCAGACAAACTGAGAAGAAGGACCAACAGGTTGAATATAAATTTGAAAAGGCTTTCTGCACATATTTAGCCAATAATTGTTCATCTTCTTTTGCTTAGAAATGTAAATATAAAGAAAGTTCTTGCTGTTCTGGAGTTTATAACTTCATGAGGGAGATAGACAATATTTTTTATTTATATGTACACATATGTGCATATAGATATGTATAAGCATACATGCATATCATACAATACATATGCAAACATGTGTTGTATATACATATTAAAATATATCACATGTGTGCTTGTGCATATATTTATGTAATAGATATGCATGTGTGGCATACACATATATGTATGTGTCTATCCAGAAGGTATCCAGCCATGTAATACACAAAATAAAGATGTTTTGTGAAGAAGATACAAGAAACAATAAACATTGTACATAGGGCAATGACACCTCAGTCCCCTTCAAAGTAGGTACCTTGGAACCTCACACAGTTCTCCCAATTGCCATCAATTGCCCCGTTGCATTTTCCTGAATCTCATGGATGATCTTATATTTCTTCCTTTTCAAAGGTGATTTTAGTTTTGGGAAAAGTCAGAAGTTGCAAGGCACGAAATCTGGGCTGTCAAGAGGCTGAGTTACCTGGGTGACTTGCTGTTTTGCTAAAAAAGCTCTGCATGAGACATGATGCATAAGCAGACGCATTGTTGTGATGAAGCTGCCAATCACCAGTTGCCCATAGTCATGGCCTTCTGAATCATCCGAATGGTTTCTGCGGAGGAATGTTCAAGCTTACAGCAAAATTTGATGCAGATTCATTGCTCTACTTGCTCAGTCATTTTGAATGGGACAGCTGCATAGTACACATGCTCACTCAACAACATCTACTGGCTGCGCTGACCAGTGCAGTGAAATCATCATTGTTCACACATGCACATTCCAGTCCACTCTCCATTGCTGCCAGATGACATCAGTGTCACACAAATCATTTTTGTTATATTAACAATGGCTGGACTTTTTCCGGACAGACTACATATGTGCATTATATATTTCTGAGATAGTAGTCCATGTTTTACAGAGAAATGTCCAGTGGACAGCAGAAAACAGAACATGCCTGGTTTTCTCAGAAAGCATATCTCATGCACTATGTTGATGGGAAAGTGAGGAACTATAGGAAAGTAAGACAGTTGATCCTCCTACCGTGCCTCGTCTATTCATCTCTGTGGTAGGATGCATACTGGAGATCAATGTAAAGACACCCTTCTCTCTCTTTTCCTTTTCATTCTACCTTCAGAGAGGGGAAATTGTTGCAAACTTTCTCATAACCAAAGTTCTAGTATTGCTAGTGTTTCATGAATCTAAACCCTACTCCTGTTTTATGAGAATTTCAATGGCATAAGTGAGGAAAGTGACTCAAACACTGCTGGCTAGCCACTCCTTTAATAAAATGTATCAATTCTTTTTTAATAATCTGAGTGAAGCCATTTTGGCAAATAACAACTTTTGAGGATTATATATACATTCAGTTAGAAAACAAATATACATTATTGTGAATCATGTTCAATATACAATTAGTATTGTGTTATACAGAAAAGAAACATACACATTGTTCAATGCTTATTAGTCTACTGCAATTAAAAGTGATCCTTTTGTTTAACCAAGGCAAACACTTTGATCTCAGTAGAGAACATACGTTCTGCTGGAATATTAAGCACTATTTGTTATCTCTTTACCATTTAATGCTGGCTCTTACAAAAAAAAAAAAGAAGAGTGAATGTTTCATTATTATATTTTCTTTTCCCCATCTCTAACTAATTTTAGGAAAAACCATTCAGTTTTAGACCAGAGGATCTTTAGCGCCTCATCTTATGCTGTTCCAGGTCCCAATATAACCACAGATGCTCTCGTATTGCCGATAAAACCAATGACTGCTCTCCTGGATTGCCAGCTGCCCTCTGAAAATCCTTACCTTCCTTTCCCACAGGTGTCCCATGTACTCCCTGTCACTAAAATCCATTATTATTTTCTACCCAAACTACTCCTTCTCTGTGTTCTTTTTCTCAGTGAATTGTACGAGCATCTTATCAAGTGACTCGAGCCAGAAACCTTTCTGCTGCACTAGAGCTCTTTCTCACCTTGTTCCATCAGTCCCCATGATGCATTGCATCTAGCTCCTAAAGTCTTCTTGCTCTTTCTCTCTCACCCTGCAGACATTTTGGCAACACTGGCTTGTTGTTGTTGTTATGTAATATTCATTCTATCACCCACCCTGATCCTTCTAAAAAAAACATGATTTTGTTTAGGTCCAAGGTCATGTGCTTTAAAAAAGACTGGGCTCTGCCCTGGCTGGTGTGGCTCAGTGGATTGAGCACCAACCTGTGAACTGAAAGTTCACCAGTTCGATTCCCAGTCAGGGCACATGCCTGGGTTGTGGACCAGGTCCCTAGCTGGGGGCATGTGAGAGGCAGCCAACTGATGTTTCTGTCTCACTTTGATGTTTCTCTCCCCCTCTTTCTCCTTCCCTTCCCCTCTCTCTGAAAATAAATAAATAAAATCTTTAAAAAAAAAGACTGGGTTCTTCCTATGTCCTCCGATTTGAGTCTTAATTAATCTATATATATACAATGCAATAGAACTTTCTACAATGATAGAAATAATTTATAATCTGCACTTCTCAATACAGTGGACACTGACAATGTATGACTATAAAGCATCTGAATTATTCCTGGAACAAATAATGCAATGAATTTTTAATTGCATTTCATTTAAATTTAAATATGCTCAATTAACTAAGGACTGTGCAATTATACAACATGGGCACCAATCAAGATTTGTCCTTAACCCTCACCAGTGATTTGTACAGGAATGGATATTTGATACGATTTTGGTTATTAGCTAAGAGAAAGGCTCTGCCAGAGGACTTCTAGCAAACTTTTCCTTCTTAAAAAATGTAAGAAAGAAAGGGACGTCCTTCTGTCCTCTGGAGGCTGTGTGTTGATATAGTACATAGAGGCTAATTACTATAGCCATCCAATCCATGAGAGGACAATCTTGAAGACAAATGACTACATATTGAGGAGTTTAATAAGAAATAGGGAAATAATCCAAGTGCTCAAATAACATCTAAAACAAGCTGCTGAATTAACAATATTGGAATATCTTTTCTTCTGGATGTATGTATGTGACATAATAAAGTGGTGCTTTTTCTTCACAAAACCCTTACCATTGCCTATAACTCACATTTAGTGATTTAGTTGTGTGCTTTCTGATCGTCTACCCCATACTAGTTTTTAGCCTCTGGACAACAGACATCATGCATGCCTGGCTCATCATTGCTTAGCACACATTCTGGTGATGTATGTATTTCAGTGAATAGATATTAAATTTATTAATTAATTAATTAGTTAATTAGTTGATTATAAAGCAGTTCTTTTTAAAATATATTTTATTTATATATTTTTAGAGAGACAGGAAAGGAGAGAGAAGCATCAACGTGTGGTTGCCTCTTCCACACCAACTGGGGACCCAGCCTACAACCCCGGCATGTGCCCTGACTGGGAATTGAACCAGCGACCCTTTGGTTTGCAGGCTGGCACTCAATCCACTGAGCCACACCAGCCAGGACTATGAAGCAGTTCTGATCATAAGTCTGAGTTTTTAAATGCTTCCATTATTCCACACAGATTATAGGGTAAATTCTAAATTCCCTACTCTTACATATAAAGATAATCACAGTCTGGCCTGGCCTACCTTTGCAGCCTCTTCTATCTGAGACTGCCCATTGCCTCATGTGCAGTCTCAGAGATCATAACTACTCTCTCCTCTCAGACTACCCAGAAATAGCTCATAGACAGAGAGTGAGGGATTCTGCAGGCTGCTTAAGTAATTCATATGCAAATAATTTACTCACATGTGAGGAGCTCAGGTAAGAAGAAAAAGATAAAAAAACAGGATTAGTTAGAGGAAAAGAGGAGACAAGGTGGCAGTAGGGAGCTGCATGCAGCCTGGGAATAGTAAACCTTGTTTATATACATTTTATTAAACTGATCATTTTGCAGCTAATAAATAGGACAGTGTGGACATTGTGCCTTTGTTTAATCTGACTAAGGATATAAACTAAACATTTTCATTTGCTGATGATTCTCTAAAAAGCCTGGAGAGTTTAGTTGCAGAAAAATGCAATAGGCTGACTCGATGTAACACTAGCCAGGGCCCTCCTGTGGGCACTTCAACCTTAGTAAATCTAAGTTTCCACCATTTCTCTAATGAGAAATTCTCGAGATTTCATGTTAATCTCTCTCTCTGTGGAGAAGACACTTCTATCTTTCTAAATCTAGTGCTTTTCCCTGGAAGATTTTGGATATTTGATAGCTGATTTCTAATGTCTCCGCGTCACCCTCCATACAGCCATGCTCCACACGACCATGGTTCAGTCAACAACGGACTGCATATCCCACAATGACGCCATAAGATTATAATGAAGGTGAGAAATTCCTAGCACCCAGTGATGTTGCAGTGCAGCGTGCTACTCGGGTGTGTGTGATGCTGGTGTAAAAAAACCTACTGCCCTGCTGGTCACATACTAGCACATCCAGTTTTGCACAGCACATAATACTTGATAAGGATAAACAACTATGTTACTGGTTTGTGTATTTACTATACTATAATATTTATTATGATTTTAGAGTGTACTCTATTTGTAAAAAGAAATTTTTCTGCAAAATAATATGTTGTGTTATGCTGGCAGCAGACTCATACATTTCGTGTTTACCACTTCTGTTGATTGCATCATTTTCTGTTGTGCTTGATTTACTCCTGTGCTGTTTTGTAGAGTAACATGCTGTGTAGGCTTGTAGCCTAGGAAAGTTCTTAGACAGCATGTTATAGCTTAGCTGTGTAGTGGGCTGTACCATCTGGGTTTGTGGAAGTGTACTCTGTGATGTTCACACAAGGACAAAGCCACCTAACAATACATACCTCAGAATGTAACCGGCCATTAATTGAAGCATGAGGAAATTGCCTAACAATGCATTTCTCAGAATGTACCCCCATTGTTCAGCAGCATGTGACTGCATTTCTTTTTACGCTTTATAACGTGGTTCAACAAAAAACATTTATAGAGCAATATTTGAAATCTAGAATTCAGCTTCATGCTGGGTGTACAAGTAAACCAGGTAGATTTAGTCACATACAATCTAGAGGTGGATACACCCAAGTTAAAAGGCAATTCAGAGTAAAAATAAGCCATAGTTTCACACTAGTACAATCTACTGGTAACAGCAAAGTTAGTATAAAGTACTCATAAATAACAATCAGCAAGAAATTTTCAACCTAAACAAAAGACTGAACTGCTATCCAGTTGAGAGCTAAATGTAGGGTTTGGGAACTAAGTGACCAAACAAGGCTTTTTTTAACCTGAGTTCCGTGTATAAAGACAATCTATGATGGCTTCACAAGAGTTCGTGGATTTTAGCACAGAGCCTGACTCATAATAAGTGATGAGTAAATGATAATCTTTATTCACCAAATTATTCTTTACTGGAAATTCTGGTAGGTATAAGGCAAAAGGTAGTTATCAGATGCTGTGAAACCATAAGTTGGGAGTTTCTAAATCATTTAACATTGTCTAGAAAGCACAAGTATTCTCAGAATTTATAAATTAAATATATCTCACTCATAGCAGCTCCATTTATGGTACTGCCCTCAGATTTTCCTTATGTTGTTTTATTCCTGAAGTTGATTTATTTTTTGCCACCTCAAAAAAAATTATCTTTGGGTTTGATCATGTGACTTTGGCCCATGGGACATGGGTAGATGAGATTTACACGGTTTTCAAGTGGAAACTTTAAATGTACTTTGTGGTTTGGCTTTACCCCCTTGAACTTCTGCCCTTCACTGTGAAGAACAGCATGGCCCAGAGGGTAGCTGCTCCTTCACTCTGAGCCCTGGGATAAAGCCACAAGGAGCCAAACACAGTCAAAGTGGTGGAACCCTGCTGAACCCAGCAGTTTCATAGTTGACCCACAGTTCTCATGAAACTTGCCTGACAAATAAATATTTGTTGTTACAGCCATCAGATTTTGGAGTTGCTTATTGCTCCAACAAAAACTATTCCTATTTTCTATTTTTAAGAATCTGGTAATCAAGTTAGATATTTGTTATGGTTCATTTAAGCCAGTTTCTTCATAACAATTTTACACATAATTTGGGTTGGTTAGCAGTACACCTATTTTTTTCTGTAAGTAGGTCTAATACAGTCCATTTAAAAAAAGTGTTTAAGAAGATACATTTAATTTATGAGCCTTTTAGACAATGTTAAATTCCAGGTATATGATATTTTGAGGTATTTAATACAATCAAGATAAAACAATCACATTGCATTCTTAGGTTGTACAAGTATGATTTCTACCAACTTCCTCTAAATAAGCACCTTGTAATGTTGAATAAACCTTCCCCCAGTCCTGGCCTTAATCCTTCAAATCTTGAGATCAGTCATCTCCCTCCTAAACCTTCATAATTTCTCTCTAGGAAATCATGAAATTGACCATAAAGACATTTTCTGCTTCCTTATCTTCCTAACCCACAGAGAAAGGTAATATCTTTTAGGTGTTGACAAAGGTTGACATATTGAAGTATTCCAGTAAGGTGATAGCTCTGCAAAGAACACCCATCAAAATACCCCTGAAACACAAACCTCCCTATAATTAGTCATCAGAAATAATAAATTGTCACCACTCCAGCCTTTACAGTCTGTGGCAGCACTGACCTGAAACGTCGCCTATCCCCTGTGACTGCCACTCAAAGCAAGACAGCCCTGTCGGGGAGGTGAGCCAGTTCAGCAAGTGTGCAAACGGCAGCTACTTAACATTTAGTCACAGAAAATGCCCCAGAAACAGAGATCAAAATGTGGCAAAAGTTAGCCTAAAACAAATGGAAATGGCAACTTCTAAATACACTATTGTGAAAGTGCTGATCTGAAGAGTCTGAAAAAATGGTCAAAGTAATTCCTCTGAAGGACTTGGGCATTGTTTTTCTTCCCTTTGGTTCCTTCAAATCCACTTTCATCTTCCATTATACAGCTTTCATGGGAATACCAGTAAATAATTAAGAACTGAAGTTTAGCCATAAACAAATGCACACAGTGTGAATGCAAATTTCCTTCCTTCTGCTGGGACTTGGGAGACCGTTGCCCCCAGGCAGCAGTGTCCTGCTGGACTGGAGCCTGCTGTGTCAAGGCAGGAGTTCACTTTGAAGTCTGACTGTCTTCTAGCTCCCACTACCTGTGCCTCGAATTAGTCATTACTGGTAATTTGGTTGGGACACTCTGAAGTGCATATGAACATTAGTAAATACAGGCTCTTGTCCTGGTTATTATGGTAATTTAAATGGGGAGGGGTTAACAGCAGGGATCTTTAGGCTTGAATAGTCTAATGATTCTTCCAAGGAACAGAGGTAAGATTTAAAAGAAGCTAGATCTAAAACTGACCCTCCTGAGGGTGCACCTAATTTTGACCTTGACTTATTTTGCAACCAAAGGCAAGTGACAAAACCTTTCCATCTCAGTCAGGGAGCTATAAAATTTTGATGAGATGCTATTTTACAGACATTCTGGGAAATTAACTCTTGCCAAATTTTTGCCTTTATCTTCCCAGCTATTTACCAGTTGATTCCACTAACGTCCAGTCCCCATCTCCGTTTTGAGTTTTACTTACACACACACACGCATTTAAGCCTACCTGAACCAAGGTAGTGTTCTGGAACCACAGAACACTATAGACGTGTGGCAAGAATCGCTACACCACAGTCTAGAAGGAACGGACCTCAGTCACACACACACTCAGTGGGCCTGTTTAGGTTAAGGTTTATATGCAGTCCCTTAGCCTTTTTTGTTTTTAACAAGCAGTCTTGATGAAACTAAGAACATCTCCATCCCCCACTTTCTGGTTAATTCATCATGGCAATGTGTCTGACAGCTTCATCTCCGAGTCAGAGAAGTAACATGGCCTTGTGGTTAAGCACAGGAGCTCAGAGCGTTCTGCCTGGGTGCAGTCCAAACAGACTCATCCGTGTGCTGTGATGTTTTTCGGTTTCTGAACCCATAAAATGGGAAGAATAAAAATAATAGAACCTACCTCCTAGGGCTGCTAAGAGGCTTAAATATTTGCTATGAGGATGCTCATGGAATAATGTTGGGCATATGATAAGCACTACACGTCTGTTAAAGAAATGCAGGGGCCGTGACTGTTAGCCTGAATACCATCAGCCCACTGGACACTTTTATTTCAAAAGCTTTCATTACTTCTGGACACTCCATGAGGCAGGCTTTTACTGAAGCCAAGTTACTATTGCCTTCCTGAGTTCGCTACAGATATAGGGAACTTTCCCTCACTTGCCCTTTCACTTACTGCTATACAAAAAGATTGAGTGTTTACCCAATCTTCTGCAATGTAATCAACAGCATAGATGTTATCTGGAAGCTTGTGAAAATTTCAGAATTTCAGGCCTCATCTCAGACCTACTGAATAAGAATCTGGAGTTTAGATGGTCACTCAGGTAATTTAAGTGTATTTTAATTTGAGAATCCCTGCCTTCAAACTTCTTTCCTAGTCCAGGTCTCCACTGTGAGAGTCTAAAGAGGCAATACACCATTTGTTACTAATAATACCAAGCTTGAAAATAATCATGAGAAAATAATTACAGCTTATATAATTTTTAAATGTGGCTATCCTCTCTTTCTTGCATTCCAATATAAATTTTCTTGAGCGAGGAGGAAAGACATAGAGGAACAGCTTGCATCCTAGGAACTGAGGTTAAGCCTGAGGACGTGCAAGATGGTTTGTCAGAAGTGAATGCTGCCCATTCTGCGTCTCTCTCGGCAGGGCAACAGAAGGGATTAGAGGTACTTCCCTTAAGTATGACTATCAAAAGTGTTTCCAAAATGTTTCAGAAACAAATTACTGTACCTCTCACCTGACTGAGTCAGTCCCCAGATGATACAAAGAGTATTATTATTTGAATACCTGGAAATAAAAAATATCACACTATTTATTTCCAAATTACATTTTTTACTCTTACAATGATTTCCTTCTCCCAGAAAGATAGAATAGGATTTACATGGTTATTTTCTAACATTTTAAAAGTAAACACAAGCATGAAGAAAATGCAAATATCACATATGAAAATAAACATTCAGATAAAAATTTCAGTAATAATTATTCTGATGTATATATACTGTATTTATCTATATAAAGTAAAAACATGCTAGTATTTTGTAACCTGCTTTAAGCATTTAACAATGATAAATGTGTGAGTATTTTTAAAAATAGAAAACAAAATATTGTTTTCATAAGTTATGCTTTACCTATAAAACCTAAGGTCACCGAACAAGGTATTAAAAGGGGAAAAAACTATTTGCACATTAGAATATGCATTTATTAATAAGGAAAATCTCCACATATTTTATTATTTTGCAATTCATCACTCTTATGAGGGAATTGCAGTTACTGTTCAATATCAAACTAATAGAAAGTTTTTCTTAATTTTATTTTTTAGAGAGAGGCGAAGGGAGAGAGAAAGAGGGAAAGAAACATCTATGTGTGAAAGATACATCAACCGGTTACCTCTTGCATGCCCTCAACTGGGGGCCTGGCTGGCAACCCAGGCATGTGCCCTGACTGGGAATCGAACTGGTGACAATTTGCTTTGCAGGCTGGCACTCAACCCACTGAGCCACACCAGCCAGGGCTCATAGAAAGTTTTATCACAGAAAAATAATTCACCTAAGTTTAAAAATGACAAAACTAATTTGATTCTGGCTTCTAGTAAAATAAACAAATAAGCATACAAAGGAAGCCTTTCTCTCAGGCAGCAATTTTGTGCTCTATATTCTAAATTTTTTCCTGGAGCAAACAGTTACAGTTGACTCACCAACCAGTAAAAGGCAGCTTCAAAAGAGAAAATGATTACAGAGCTATTACTGTGGTTTTAATATAATTATCCCCAAAACTTATTGCCAGTAAACAACTAATTTTTTTTCAATGACAATAACATGTCATGTTTAATAGACAGGTCTTTCCTCTTTGGACTATCATGTTTTTAATACTAATTTGTCTTGCACCTTAAAAAAAAAAAAAAAAAAAAAAAAAAAAAAAAAAAAAAAAAAAAAAAAAAAAAAAAAAAAAAAAAAAAAAAAAAAAAAAAAAAAAAAAAAAAAAAAAAAAAAAAAAAAAAAACAGAAAATCCTCAAAGTCAACACAAACAAGGAATACTTATATTCTCCTATAAATAGAAATCTTAAAAGAAAATCATGTCTGGATTGTGCATTTCATAAGATCAACAAAATTTTACCAGGTATGCAGTTTCTGTCAATGATCACTTCTGCTGATTTCAGTTTGTTGGCCATACCGTGGTCATAAGACAGCTACAACCCAACACTCACAGTGACAGAGAAGGAAGGTATCACAGGCCCATGCCCAACGCACTCCCTGGTGAAGGAAAGGGACGTTCATAATTGGTGTGTTGTAACAATGTTTCACTGCTGGGGCTGTGTCACCATTGCCCACCTCCCACCTACTGCAGCACTAGCTCTGCTGAGGAGGCTGGATAAACAAGGTAAGGTGTCTGTTAGAAAGGAGAGAAGGCTTTTTGAGTAATTGACAGGAAGAGAAGCAACCTCAAGGTGCTACTCAGATGCCCAGTACCCCACATGGGAACAGGACACACTCTGCCCCAAGCAGAGTCTTCCGGACTATGAAGTTCCTCACTTCAGAGCCAGGCTCTAGGAGGTGCTGTGCCTGAGATACATTCACCTATTAATTTAACAACTATTTGTTGAACAATTGTTATGGCAATTTCTGTAATATTAGCAACTTTATTTTTTGAATTTTATTCTAATTGTTGTTCTTATACAGTTTTCTGTCTTCTACTCCCATCCCAGCCCACCGCCCCAGCCCTCCCCAGCTCCCTCCCATTTTCATGCCCCCCCAGCTTTTGTCCATGTGTCTTTCATACTTGTTGCTCTAAACCTAATATTAGCAACTTTAGCTACAGGTATTCTGTGAACTAATAGGAAGGACAGGCATGGAAACAAATAGTGGTTGTTTATTTACCAACCATTCCTAATAATAAAGTAATCATAATAATAAATTACTAAAAAAATTCATGGTTATACAGTGTTTTCAATATGCCAGGAACTCCACAAATAATAACACATTTGAACCTTACAACAACCCAGTGAGGTAGATACTATTATTACCTACATTTTGTAGAAGAGAAAAATGAGGCTATGAGAGTGGTGATCACTTAGCCAACAAGGCATAATAATAACTTGCCCAACATACATAATTTTTAAGTAAAAGAGCCAGAATCTGAAGCCCCATAGCTGGGCTCCAGAGTCCATGCTATTAACTAGTGCAGTGCAGCACTTCTGTGTAACAAGGTTTGTGTATGAATAAGTGTAGTGCATAAAAGACAAGGCATTGAGGAACTGGAACACAAAGTCAGACAGAGGCAATGTCCAGTTCATGGAGGGTCCAGTCTGCTTTCCTGAGAATGCAAAAATACGATTCTTCAGCCAAAAAGCCCATGTGTAGAAAATAGTTGAAGCCTGTGGTCAAATATTCCGTCACAATTGTACTCACTCTTTGGCACCTTAGACCCACAGGCTCTCTTCCTTTTCCTCTTGCATTATTAGGAGAGTGGCAGTCTTTTATATGCACGGAAATTGAGAGGGAAGGTTTTTCCAAGAAAAAAAGATAATATTTGGTCTATTTGATCTTGAATGTGTTTCATCTCAGGTAATAATTATATATATATACTCATATGCACGTAAGTCTGCTACAGCCTGGATTCAGAAGTCCTAGTGACGTACATATTTGATGGGTGTTGAGGCACAAGGAGTCTAGTGTAGCAGCTGAAAAGTCCTGAATGAGCCCTGCTATGGGCCTGGGTCTGAAATAAGAACATTACTGATTTTATTTCACACAATGTTCACAGAAACTTTATAATATAGGTGTTGCTGTTCTCATTTAACAGATGAGGATCTGTTAAATGTACATTGATGAAGGCCTCACCATGCCAGGATTTAATTAGTTTCAGGTCCCCTGGATTATCCCCAGTCGCTACAGTGCATAAGACCTGATTCAAAATTGAGAAACAACCCTTTCCTCTGCTACCTCTTGTGAATACTGGTGTTTATTAGAAGAGTGAAAGGATAGAAACATTTTATAAAATTTCTCTTTACCATCTAGTTCTAATCACACTTGCTGCAATTAACCTCTTGATCATTTTGTGAGTATCTTTTCAAAGGTTTAGCAACTTGTTCTTTCTTATTTATTTGAAACTGTGAACTGAAATATTTACTATGTCAGTTCATGTAAATCTGCCTCATTGTTCCTAATGAGTGCCTAATATCCCATAGTATATATAAAATTTTATGTAACTGCAGTTTATGGTAACTGCAGTTCATGCTGTTATAATTAATATTCTGATAATTATTCACAAACATAAATCTTTGCACACTTAGGTATCTGTAAAATTAATTCTTAGAAGTTATATTTCTAGGCCAAGTAATATGTATTTTAAAATTCTGTCAGAAACTAGCAATTTACCTTCCTCCAAATCCTGTATTATTATAGGTTCCCACCAAGAGTAGAGGAAGATATCCATTTCTGTAGGGATACTTTTGCTGGTCCAGTCTTATACTTTTATGACTGTCTTGAAGGTCATTGCATGCAGGGCCCCTCCCTGGTAAATTTTTTTTTAAAGATTTTATTTATTTTATCTTTAGAGGGGAAGGGAAGGAGAGAGGGAGAGAAATATCAATGTGTGGTTGCCTCTTGTGCGTCCCCTGCTAGGAATTGGCCTGCAACCCAGGCATGTGCCCTGACTGGGAATCGAACCGCCAGCCTCTGGTGCTCAGGCCCACACTCAGTCCACTGAGCTACACCAGCCAGGGCCCCTCCCTGGGAAATTTTTAAGGCCCTTCCATATGTAAAAAATTTGAGACACCAAAAATCAGCATGTCATCCCCATTCTGACAGCCCAATCACATGTTAGTCTGGAAAAAAAAAATACCTTGAAGGCCAATAGGAGCAATCTGTTTGCTAGGCCATACTTTTTCAAGCAGGGCCAAGCTACAGGTGGCCCTGGATCAGCCTCTTAAGAGGCTTCAGATTACATCATAGGGCTAAAGAATCAGAAAGCATCCCAAAGAGGAGAAACCAGGAGCAGAACCTACACTGGTCCTTGTCCCAGTGCGGGGTACTTTGCCCAGAAGGCAGCAATGCCCTCTAGCTGGCCAAGTCAATGGAGAGATAGGAATCTACAACATTTTAAAGAAGTTACTCAAAATGTAAGGTCCCTTGAGGAGCAGGGAGGGTCAGTAATTCCCTACCCCCATGTTTGGCAGAATCAAAGGATTTTATTGACTATGTCACCTAATCATGAAATAATGGGAATAAATTAATTCTCTAGGAAATAATTGTTGAAATAAACAGTCTAAATCAAAAGTTAGGTAGTGGAAAATGTTTGCAGGGAAGTGAAATCATCTGATAGAGAACTATGGGTTGATATGCTAAAGATAAAGAGAGCCAAAGAAGCAATTTAAGGCCCCTCTCTATTTCTTTCAGAAAAGCATACACAGTTCAAAAACACCTTTTCAAGAATATTTCTGCCCACTTGCCTTATTATTTATGAGTGGCAATGGCAGAAAATTTTTAACTAAAGGAAGGAAGGAAAACTATCATAGAAGTTTGACTAGACAGTGGTAAAGATTTTATTTTCACCTGTTATATTTTATTCGGTTGGCCAACAAGTCCATTTAGTTTTTTCTATAATGTAAAGGACACATTTTTCATTTTCACCATAATAAATAACTTTATTTATTTATTCACCACCATAAATAACTTTATCGATTTGGATATTTTGAGTATGTTGGCTATCCCCCACGTGGTATAACATTGATTATTCTCAATTACTGTCTCAATTTCATCACTATCAACTTCAGCCAGTCTCTCCAACCATGGAGCGTCATCCAGTGAGAAATCTCTGGCAGTAAACTCCACAAACTGCTTTTGACATGTTGGATTAGTCACAGCACCTTCTCCGCACGCTGCACAAATCTTTTGTGTGTGTGTGTGTGTTTCAGTTACATTTTTACCCTTCTTGATATAACAAAGCATGATATGTCAAAAAGTGTTGCATATTTTCTTCCATTTTCAATAATGGCTACACAAAAATTCACCAATTTTGATGTTATTCTTTTTTAAATGCACGCTGATATGAAAGCCATCACAATACAATCTAACAAAATTGTTTCAAATGAAATTAAAGACAACTAAGCACTACTAGAGCCATTTTATGGGGAAAAAAAATGAACTTTTTGGCCAAACAAAATACTTACCGATTGTCTATTTTATTCCCAGGTAGTACTGAAAGTTATGAAATTCATTTCAGTCAAACTGACCTTTCTCTTGCTCAGATGTACATGACTGAGGACTCAGTCCAGGACAGGTAGAATATGGGCAGAGTTTTAGATCCTATTGTAAATCTTACTTATTCCCCTCTTACACTATTCAGACTGGGGTTATCCATTGAGATTGAGATTATACAATAATAACAATAATGTGATGGCTAATGTTATGTATCAACTTGCCTGGGCCACAATACCTAGATATTTAATGTTTGGTCAAACTTTTTTTAATGTTTCTGTGAAGACATTTTTTAAATGAGATTAACATTGAAATCAATGGACTTCGAGTAATTAGATTATTCTCTGTTTTAGTCATTTCAGATGGCTATAACAGAATACCATCAACTGGGTGGCTTACAAACAAGAGAAATTTATTTCTCACTGTTTTGGAGACTAGAAGTTTGAGATCAAGGCACCAGTGTGATGGGGTTCTGGGGAAGGTCCCCCTCTAGGGTGCAAGTTGCCGACTTCTCACTTTATCTTCGGCTGAGAGAAGAGTGAGAAAGCAAGCTCTCAGTTCTCTTATAAAGCATTATACCCACTCTTAAAGTCTCCACTTTCAAAGACCTAAACAGATCCGAAAGGCCCCTCCTCCTAATACCATCACAATAGAGATTAGAATTTCAACAAATGAATTTGAGGAAGACAAATATTCACACCATAACATCCTTCATAATGTGTGTGTGGGAAAAAGACCTCACGCAAACACTTGAAGTTCTTACTACAACAAAGACTGACCTCCTTTTGAGCAAGAAGGGATGGTGCTGTCTTCAGATTTGAACTACAATTTTTCCCTGAGTCTCCAGTCTGCTAGCCTACCTTACAGACTTTGTGCTTATCAGGCTTTCATAATTGTGTGAACTGATTTTTTTAAAAACATTTCTCTCTGTTCTCTTTCTCTCCACACACACACACACACACACACACACACACACACGTATGTATATACACATACACATTCTACTATAGTTCTGTCTCTGGAGGATGCTGACTAATACAAACGGCTAACATTTATTGAGCATCTATTACGTGATGAGTTTTTCTAATTGCTTTACAAGTATTGATCACTTTTTTTAATCCTCATAACTAACAGGTGATTAGTTAAATAGCAGTTAAAGACAGCTTTACCTTACAAAAGAGGAAAAGGAGCCACTCCCACATTAATTGGCCAAAATTTCAATTTTTATGGCATATTTGGTCTGTGAACTGAGGCAATCTGATATTAGAGCCCATGCAAATGATGACTGTTTCATCCCTTGCTAAAGTACAAAGTATTAGAGGAAACATATTATCAAAACTGTCAAAAATGAACACTGGTCAAGTACAGCAATTTTCTTATTGCATTTAGGAAATAACAACCTGAGAAAATATATTCTATATGTTGTTAATTAACAGGAAAAGGATGTTTTGTACTGAGACTGCAATCAGCCTCACTGAGACTTTGAAGTTTAGAGCCTCAGTGGAGCTGATTGTAAGCAAGACTCAACGCAAATCAGACAATCACTCACTTCATTTTTCCTAGACATTTTCTTACTTAAATAAACCATAAGTGACATCTTCAGGACAGAGGCTATTTCATTTTTCTCTCCTAGTTATGCCTGATTGAAACATTACTGTAGGCCAGCAAATGGGTCTCTACAACCCTGAAAAAGTAATGACCTTATTGTAAGCTTTGACCTTGCTTGCAGCATCTTCCCTGTTGACTTGTCAGCTCTGAATGTGGTGCATTGTTTCAGTTGGGCAAGGTCTTTGAAGCTCTACTTTTTGCCACCACTCCCTCCCTAATGATTTCAAGCTGTTCAAAGAATGGCTTTGAACCACAGGCGGGAGCCAAATGTTTTATAGTAAAGCTGATTTAAAACAAGGCTCGAATAATGCTTTCTTTTAGGGGGGTATGAATAAATGGGCAGTACATGCTCCAGAATGTCCCTTTTGCTTGATCATTCAGAGATGGGTTTGTCTTTCATTATGTGTAGCAAGAAAAAAAAAACCATAGACTTCTGGAATTTATAAAAAGGCAATAATGTAATACTTGCTTTACTAAGATTTAAAAGCTGTACTCATGAGATTTTTATAACATGCAAACAATTTTAATGCTAGCAAAAGAATAAAATTATTTCTTTGTATTTATTTTTCCTTCAACCTGTGGAAGCCTAGAAAGCAATATATTTGTTTCTTTAAAAGATGCAACAAAATCAAAATTTAATTTGTGTAGACAATCCTCCAAAATGTGGGGCAATAGCAAAATTACCATTATATTACTTTTATTTAATATACTACTAAATAATAACTATTTACAACAAATGTCTTCAAAACTGATACACTATTGCATAGATTTTGTATATTAGAACTTATCAATTAGGTTCATATGTTACTGGAAGATTGTTCTTCCATCGGTTCTACAAACTAGACACAATTTCTCATGCAGTTATCTGTAGTGATATATAACATTGTGCTTTGCACATAGTTAATACTAAATAACTATTTCCTGAATGAATGAGGTTAGACAAAATTAAAACATACTTTAAAAAAACATTTTTTTGTCCTCACCTGAGGACACTTTTTAATTGCTTTTAGAGAGAAAGAGGAAGGGAAAGAGAGAGAAAGAGAGAGAGAGAGAGAGAGAGAGCGAGTGAGAGAGAAACATCAATTGGCTGCCTTTATGTGGGGATCAAGCCCACAACCTGGGTATGGGCCCTGAGAATCAAACCCACAACCTTTTGGTCTACAAGATGATACTCCAACCAACTAAGCCACACTGGTCTGGGCAAAAACATACTTTTTTAAAGCCATAAGGAAACAGAAGGCTTTCACACTAGAGGTATGTATCTAAAATTAGAAGCAGGGGGAGGCGACAGGAAGAAACATTTTTAAAAATAGCTAACGTTCAGCATTAATCCCTAAATGATGTGCCTGAGATTGATAAGAATTACTTTCCCCGTGGACCACAAATTCAATATAGGGAAGGGCAGGATAGACTTAGAGTGACTAAATCACATGGGAAAAAAATATTTCCGTAAAAGAGAGAAAAGTAAAGGATGGAAGGAAGACATGACAAGGAAGGAGATGCCATAAATCAAAGGACATAGTCATGCTGCCTGCAGTGGTGGCACATAGAGGGTACTTCAGTTTCCCATCGTGACGTAACTAATGACTACACACTTAGTGTGCAGAACCAAAATAGTACTTACCACCTTATAGCTCCATAGATGAGAGGCCTTCAGTGTGTATTCCAAAGCTAAAGTCAAGGTGCTAACAAGGCTGCATTCCCCCTGGACGCTCCAGGGGAGTATCTGTTCTTTACTTTTTTCAACTTCCAGAGGCTGTCCCTATTTGGGGCACATGGTCCCACTTTATCTTCAAAGCCATCAATGGCTTGGGGTTTGTAACATAAGAAATGAAAGCCAAGTGATATCTCTTGATTGGAAAGACTCTCAAAGATCATCTGGTAGTAGCTGAAGTTATTTTTCCAGAGGAAGAAGACAGGGGATTTGCACACATGGTTATTTCTATCTGTTTTATCTGTTATTTTCTCCCTCTCCCCAGTTGAATATAATCTTCATGAGAGGTCTGGCACATAACAAGTATGCAATAAAGAGTTTTGGAATAAATGACTTGATGAATACAGAGCTTTTTCTTTTGGATCATGGAATCAGCAGGAGGTAGCCAGCTTCACCACTGTATCCTGAGTGCTTGCTGCAGTAGGAAAGGGAGAGCAATGGACCAACAGAAGCTGAATAAAGAAATGAAGTCAGAAAAAGAGAACCTTGTTTGGAGCCCTAGAAGTCAGCTTATTTTTCAACTACCAAATTACACGTTACATATTATGCTTAAGTTTGTTGAGTTGAGTTTCTGTCTTCTACAACCGAAAAAGTCCTGGGGATACATCCACCATCGCCCTATGGAATCTCTCTCTTTCCTGAAATTAGCTGTAGTTTCTGTTTCACTACATTAAGGACACACAGACGCTTGTAATATAGAAATAAATCCAACTTCTTCCTCTTGTGCACAATGCACTGAAAATTTTAAGAAAAACAAAAGGAAAAATCTATGGCATTTTATTTTCTCCTCATTGGCTTTAGTGAATGCCCTGAGCATGTAGGGATGTGTTAATTTGCATGGCTGCTACTGCAATATAGAACAGTGACTTAAAATGAGACAAGAAAAAGCCTGGATAGGATCCAAGTTCAATTTCGGAAGAGGGTCTGGTAGAATTAAACCTCCAAGCCCAAGTGTATCTTAAACTTTGATTATGTCTCTTAATGAAAAGCACCTGAATATTTTTAGAAGCTAACTTGTCCTATCCTAGTTGTGACAATGCAAAACAAAAAATACCCAATCAGATTAAATGTTATTCTTAATAATAGTGTCCAATAAACTTGATACTTTCTGAATCCCTCTGTATATATGCTAGCACTTCACCTGCTACTCTTTTTTTTTTTTTTTCATTGCTCCAGGCACCAAGGTCGATAAAACATTTGGAAGAAATGAATATGTTGTACACATCGAAAGATATACTGTATGCAGCTGAACAAAAGACTTGTAGTATACCATGTTATTGAACTCTTATTTCATTTCAAAAGCTGAGAGGAAAAGAGGACCACTGCAGATCCATCAAGGATGTGGCTTTAATATTTACTTTAGTCATAAAGAGCCAGTGACATGATGAGGACTCACCAGCACAGTAGAAATTCAGGTTGTCAGTACCAGAAAATGAAATTTTTATTTATGGAAGTTTTAAGCTCTAGAAATGATATGTATTATTTTTTTATTCCTGTTGATTTATAGATTAAATGAATTAGTAGTCACTAAGTTGCAGCTTCATGTTTTTTCTGTTTGGAAACCAAGATTTTTTAAATGCCTAAGTGGAAGTTTTTTCAAGAGATAAACTGATTAAAATGCCTAAACTTTCTTTAAAAGAAAAGGACAGAATTACCATGAATGCAGACTGGCAGAAATATAACTATTATACTTTTGTTTTTCAGAAGATGAATGACATTAAATAGTCCTTCCTCACATATAATATGTGAAATAAATGTACTTTTTTCTAAAAATGGCATTCATTTTATGAGTCTTCTGAGTTTAAAACAATATATCCAGGTTACAATGCCTATAGTATCTCCATTTTTAAATGGATATTAAACTAAATGATGATACACTCTGTTTAAATAAGAAAGCTGTGTACATGCTTCTGTTTTCTTATTTTGAATTTTTTTGTTAAACCATTCCGATTTAATACATATTTGTACAAAATTAATATCTGAAATCACTTTATTAATTAATGTTCATGCTATTGAAAATGCAAGGAAAAAACACTAAGAGAAATTGTTTATAAGTATTCAAGTTATTAATTTCATCAGAAGAATTTGTTGATCCCCGTAACTGATATTTCTTAAAAAACACAGTTTGAGGAGAATAATATTTTTTCTTTTACTTAATTCCTTAGTGGGAAAGTGGGGCACGTGTTTCCTACTATATGCCAGGCACTGTTAAAGGAACTGGAGATTTGGTGGTGAGTGAGAGACACAGGTTTTTCCTTCATAGAGAACACTGACCAGAGGAGGTCATAATAAATAAATTCACAAATAAACAATATAATTATAATAATTATGATGAAAGAAATGACCTAGGTGATATATAAGAAAATAATGGTTTAAGCATAGAAAATACTAAATTGGATAAGGCTATGGAGAGAAATCCTTTCTGAAGAGATGACATCAAAGCTGATTCATGGAGAAAGAGGGCCAGGCATGTGATGAAAAGATGGAAAATATTTCAGTAGAGGGAACAGCAAGTGCAAAGGCTCTGAGGCAGAGAAAAGCTCGGTCAATTTCCAAAGCTGAACGCAGACTGGTTTGAATGCATATAGTAAGAAGGTGTGATGAGAGGACATCAGATAGGTGGGCTTCAGCCAAACAATACCCAGCAGTTATGGGCTGGGTATATCCTTCCAAAATTTATATGTTGAAACCTAACCCTCAAGGGGATAGTATTAAAAGGCGGGGCCTTTAGGAGTTGATTAGGTCATGAGGGCAGAGCCTGCACAGCATAAGGAATATAATCGATAATATCATAGTAACCATATTCAGTGACAGAAGTTTACTAGACTTAATGTGGCAATCATTCTGTAAGGTATATAAATGTTGAATCATTATGTTTTATATTTGAAATGAATATAATATTATATGCTAACTATAATTAATTTTTTAAATAAACATTCTTTAAAAAATTCAATGGGATTATTGCCCTTATAAAAAGGACCCACAGATAGCCCCTTCTGCCATGTGAAGATTCCATGAGAAGTCTGTGACCTGAAAGAGGGCCCTTACCTAACTACGCGGGCACACCATGTTAGACTTCCAGCCTCCCAGAACAGTAAGAAACAAACTTCTGTTCTACTGGATAGAAGATACTCAGGCTGTGGTACTTTGTCACAGCAGCCTGAGAAGAAAAAGACACTGCCTTATGGGCCATGATGTTTGGATTTTATTCTAATCCTAAAAGCACAAAATATAAAAGCAGTACAACTCTCCAAAAAAGTTATAAATAAAGGTAAAATTATATTAAGCCTAGGAATGTTATTGTATGCTTTATTATTTATAAGTCACTTTGATGCTCAACATCACTAATGTAAAACCACAATGAGATATCACCTCACACTTGTCAGAATGGCTTTCATCATAAATCAACAAACAACAAGTGCTGTTTGAGTATGTGGGGAAAAGGGAACCCTTGTGCGCTGTTGGTGGGAATGCAGACTGGTGCACCCACTGTGGAAAGCGGTGTGGAGATACCTCAAAAAATTAAAAATAGAACTATCTTATGACCCTGTACCTATATGACACTTCTGGATATCTTGCTGAAGAAATTGAAAGCACTATTTTGAAAACACATATACCTCCCTATGTTCTGCAACATTATTTACAATAGCCAAAACATGGAAGCAACATTAAGTGTCCATCAATAGACAATTGGATAAAGATGTGGTGTGTATATATACAAGGGAATATACTTAAAAATAAAAGGAATGAAATCTCACAATTTGCAACAACACAGATGAACCCAGAGGGTATTATGCTAAGTAAAATAAGTCAAAAATAGGCAAATACCATGTAATTTCATTTATATGTGGAATCTAAGAGAAAAAATAAATGAACAAGCAGAACAGAAACAGAGACACATAGATACAGAGAACATTTAGGTGGCTGCCAGATGGGAGAAGGTAAAGAAATTAAGTACAAAATGGCAGTTACGAAATAGTCATGAGAATGTAAAGCACTGGGGAATATAGTCAATAATATTGTAATAACTATGTATGGTGCCAGGCGGATGCTAGACTTATAGCATTATTTTGCAAATTCTATAAATATCTAACCACTATGCTGTACACCTGAAACTAATATAATATTGAATGTCAACTGTAATTGAAAAAGAAAAGAAAAAGAATGAAAAGTTATTCCCCCCATATCACTTTGGAGATCTGTTTCACAACAATGTAAATACACTTAACAGAACTGAAATATACATTTAAAATAATTAAGATAACAAATATATCATTTTTACCTTTTTTGAAAATTCTGTCTAAATAAAGAAAATATTGCACCACTAGAAAAATGCCACCCTGTCTGTTGGTTGGAGGATAGAGCCTAGGACAGAATGAATGGACGAAGGGAGATGCATGATTGTGGTGCTCTGGAGAAGAAATAGCAGTGCCTTGGGTTGGAGTGCTGGCAATGAGAATGAACAAAAATGGATGCATTCAGGACCTATTTTACCAAAAAAAAAAAACCTTGATGAATGAATTTAAAGTGAAAGATATTTGGTGAGTGATGAAAGGAAAAGGAAGAGTCAAAATCACCCACTATTTAAAATATTGTCACAAATAAAAAAATTGTGGGATAGTGAGATTGCAGTCAGAGAGGAAAGAAGACTAAAGACATGTGATTACTGGAGGCATCCTTAACTGAATACTAGATCAAAAAGTAAAAAGAATGGGAGTTTCAGCAATAGCAAGAAGTTGGTAAGTTTTCTCCCACAAAAAGCCTATACAACTTGATTTAGTTATCAAAACAACCATTTCTGGTTTCTGAAAGTTAACCAAAAAATTGAGAAATATTTATTCATAAAAAGATTGTCTAAACTTTGAAAAGAACAGTGATAGTCTGTGGATTTCTTGCCTGGGGCTGCTACCATAATCCCCCTGCTTAGTTCTAAGAGGGTGAGGCTGACTTAAAACCAGCAGGTTTGCTGCTGAATGGGGCTAATTTAATTTGGATCAATGGGAGAAAAATCAATGCGTCTTGTCATTAAAGGAAAAAAAAAAAACTTGGTAGTAAACTAATAGGAACAGCACATAACTCTGGAAGCTAGAGATTCTGAAATTTGTTGAGGTCAGTAGAAACCAGTGCCTTTATATAAATTTACCATGGAAATCCTGAAAAATGAAAACATTGTAGAGGGGCTAAATAGCCTATCCACGTACCCCTGGTTGACTGGAAGGCCATGTGCATATGCAGAGAAAACCTGAAAAAGCCCAAACTCTCTACACAACCTTGAATGCCTGGGGATCTATTCACATGCATGGAGGAGATGAGACAGGGTGCAGGAAACTGTTCTGTGGTCCAGCCCACCCACAGAAGCACTGGTGGAAGACGGAAGGCTGACTGGCTCTGTGGGTGAGCACAGCCTCTGACTAAACGTGGGTCAGCTATGAAGACAGGCAGATACAGACGCTGCCTCTAAGAATTCAGACTAAAAAATGAAATTAATGGAAACACCAAATGCTGATGAGGACATGAAGCAACAGGAACTCTCATTCCTTGAGGGTGAAAATACAAAATGGCATAGCTACTTTAGAAGACAATTGGCTGTTTTTTGAAATCTAAACATACTCTTACCGTACAATCCAACAATTGTGCTTCATGGTATCTACCCAAAGGAGATGAACTTGTTTAAAAAAATTTTACACATGACTATTTATAGCAACTTCATTAACAACTGCCAAAACTTGGAAACAGTCAAGATATCCTTTAGTAGGTCAATGGCTAAATAATTTATGCTTCCTCCAGACAATGGAATATTATTCAGTGTAAAAAAGAAATGTGCAGTCAAGCATTGAAAAGACATTGAGAAACCTTAAATGCATATTCTTAAGTAAAAGAAGACAACCTGAAAGGTTGCATAGTGTTCCATTCCAACTTTATGGCATTCTGAAAAAGCCAAAATGAGGGACACAAACATCAAAAAAAGGGTCAGGGTGGCCAGGGACTGGGGACAGCAGGGAGATGGATAGTCAGAGCACCTCTCACCTAGTGACAACATAGTCATCATCATAGGATTGTAGAACAGTGCATCACTCATGTGTTGGTGGCAATGCTGGTGTCAACACACCTGCTGCTCTGCCAGGCATATAAAAGTATAGCACATACGACATGTACACATAATACTTGATAATGATAATCAATGGCTATATTGCTGGTTTATGTGCTTACTGTACTATACTTTTCATTATTATTTTAGGGTGCACTTTTTCCACTTATAAAAAAATTTTGCCATAAAACATTATGCTGTGTTACAAGGTCAGCAGCCTCATACATCTCATATTTACCACATTTTTTTATTCCATCATTTTCTCTTGCTTGATTTAATCTTGTTTTGTACAGTAACATTTCATACAAGCTTGTAGTCTAGGAGCAATATGGCTGTACCATAAAGTCTAGGAGTGTAGTAGGCTAGACCATTTAGGTTTGTGTAAGTGCACTTCCCAACTACTTTTAAAAATTGATAAGCTGATTCTAAAACTGATATGGGAATGCATGCAATTTTAGAAGAACTAATTTTGAAAAAGAACAAATTTGAAGCTCACACACCACACACTTACAAACTCATTAAAAATCTATACAACCAAAACTGTGTAATATTGGCATAGGGTAGATATATAGATCATGGAACAAAATTTAAAGACTAGGAATAAACACATTTCCCCTCAGATATTTTTTTGTTTTTGTAAAGTTTAATATTATTTCATATTTATGTATGGTGTGAGATAAGAATCTAAGTTCACTTCTCCCCAAACTTAGGAGACAATTTTGTGACTTCGCATTAGGTAAATATTCCTTGGATATGACACTAAAATTACCTAAAAAAAGAAAAATTAAAAATATGGGTTTCATCAAAGTTAAGAAAATAAAAGCAAGTCATAGGCTGAGGAAAACTATTTAAAAGTTACATATCTGATAATATATTTGTATACTGAATATATATAGAACTTTTATCCTTTAATAATGTAAAAATGTGGAAATCAATTTATAAACAAACAAAATATTTGAATATACATTTCACTGAATGATATATATGAATGGCTGATAACCCCATAGAAAGATGTCTAATGTAATTACTCATTAATGAAATGAAAATTATAACCATAATAAGATAGATACCACTACATACCTACTAGATTTTTTTACATTAAAAATAATGAGAATTCATGAGGATGTAAGGAAATTGAATTCCTACTGTCCAGCAATAAAAATGAATAAACTAACGGTTCATGTAACATGAATGCGATGTAGTGGGCAGTTAGACGGACAGGAGTAGAGTAGGAACAATAGGCCAGGCACTGAAGGTCACCAGGGCTGAAAGCCCCAGGTGCCTAGCAATGGGCAAAACTGGGGGGTACCTTGCCCCACCCCAGGAAAGGGTGACCTTTCCTTTCCTAACATCATTGCTCATGTGGGTTGGACCCTCCCCTGACCTTTCCTCCCCTGGCGTGGCACTAGTCATGCCATAGACCCCCTGAGAGGAGAAACAAGAGGGGCTGGGGAGAACCTCTTACACTCCCATAGAAGCACTTGCACAATGTAGGGTAAATGAAGTCAGTCAGCCTCCCTCACCCAGATGTCTGGGCAACTAAGAGAAGCAGTGTTCCCACAGCCATGAGTGGGCCCACATGGACCAAATCACTCTTTGTTTACAGTATCTTGGCACCCTGCTGGCCTTGTGTGAACTTAGTATATTAGGGAATTGGGACTCCATGCCAGTGTGACATGCAGCTTGCGGGGTGTGTGGATCACCCCACCCCAGAATAAAGGCATGTCAGGCATCCACGGCTCCTTAATTTTCTTCTGTCTGCCCAAATCCCATGTGATTCCGGTCTGGCCTGGAATCTTCATTTCACACCCAACATTCCCTTAAGCATTAACCCTCAGGACAATGAGGTTCTGAGTTGCATCAAATAATCTTAAAAACCCACCTTCAGGTCTGTTGACTGGAGATAGAGAGTTTGGGTCAGAGGAGAGATAACATGTAGGCCTCAGTTTTTCAACTTCAGGCGAAGAAAGCATCAAGCAGACAGGGCAATGCTATGGGTGATGTCAGGACCAGCTGTGATGACTAATGATAATCTGCCCTGGTGCCAGCCAATCAGTAGAGACCATGACCCTGATGTAACACACCTGGAAAGCTGATGCATATTCTATTGAGATTCTCCCCTGGAACCTTCCCTAGGATTCCTGCCTTTAGAAAGTGGATACAAGTCCTCAAGACAAAGGACTCAGATCGCTTGCTCTCTCCCTCTCCTATCTCTTCTTTCTTTCTACTCTCTTCTCTCTTTCCTTCTCCGTCTTTCTCACACCTGGGCCTTTCCTCTCCCTTTCTTCCCTCAGGTGCATTACCTTTGCTTGCTTTCTTCTAAGCTCCATTGCCTCTGTAACTTGTTTCCTGAGTCCATGTATCCTGGCTAGCTTATTTCTTCCACTGCTCACTTCTTCTACCCTGTGACTTTCTGAATAAACTTTTGTTTGTATTTGAGTTCCTTGGCTCTGAATTCTTTTGTTAGCCAAATTCAAGGACTGAGGTCTAATTAATATCTGGTGCTGTTCTCCCTTAACATTCGTACCTCAAAAACCTTATGCTACATATACCCACTATCTTCTACTTAATACATTTATATAACAAAAGAAACAATTAAGAAAATAAAAGTACCTGTGATACTTGAAAAGAGCAAAAATAGTGAAAGCATTATATAAATGACTGAAGTTTGGGATATATATAGTTAATGTAGCTATCTTCAAGAGATTGTAAAAAAATAAGCCATAGCCACCTTAACAGTTGTCACATCCTCTTGATCTTGTCTGTTTCTCAAGGGACAAGACCAAGCTGCTTATACCAGTCACTTATAATAGAACTTTTTCCTGCTAACCCTAAACACAGAAGAACCTACACCCGGCTGGGTAGCTCAGTTGGTTGGAATATCGTCCTGATATACCAACGTTGCAGTTCAATCCCCAGTCAGGGCACGTACAAGAATCAACTAATGAATGCGCAAGTAAATGGAACAGCAAATATATGTTTCTCTCTCTCTCTATCTCTCTTTATAAAAAGTCAATTATTAAAAAAATTAAAAAGAAAAGAAGAACAACCATCAACGGAAAAGAATAATTTCAGAAATTACATTGATTTATAGATCTGGCAGATCGCAACATATTTACCATGTAAGTAGGGATCAAGTAACAGCAGGGGAAGTAAACTCTTTAACTTAGGTTTGATTAAGTTTTTTAATGACTAAGAATAATTGTTTAGCATCAGAACTTACTTTGATCTCTAAGCCCTTCACCTTTCTCTGTCTGAATTTACAACATCATCATAAGTAAATATGATGGTAAGTATTGTACGGAGTGAGGATACTTTGTTATCCTCCATGGCAGAGCCTTCCCACTTGAATATACCCCTAACTCATTCCCTGCCCAAGGGACTCAAATACTCTCCTGTGACCTACGTCACTATCAGAGAAATCACTTTGCTGTAATGCAGACATTTGTAAAATTCAGACTACAATTTTGTCTTAGATTTTACTAATCTAGGATCACTTTTATTAAAGACCGTTTTAAACGATCATTTGGTTTCATAATTAACAGCGTCCTTTCCTAAAATGAAGCAGATTAAACACAATCCATACTACAATCTGCACTGACTAGTCATTTGCTCTCGTGTGCATTTCCAAAGTGATATTTTAATTAATGTAACCATATGCTGTGAGAACTCTGTCCTGCTGTACCAGAGGTTCCTGCTACAATTCTCAGATAAAAAGGAAAAGAGGAATTTCCAAAATGGGTTTTCTACTATCTCAAGACAAATAAATCTTTTTTTTGTTTCTTCCTTTTCTGGTATAGTACATTTTGGGGGAAATTTTATGGCCTTAAAATATAGTACAAGAATATAAGTAGAACCTAATATCAGAGTAGTTTTTCAAAAATCTAAAGCAGTTGTTGTTTTTAAATTCATCTCTTGCAACAAAGGTTGAATAACAATGTTGGAAAATGATTAGAAAGGCAATTATATAAAATATCAGAAAATATGTTGCCTTTTATAACTTCCAAATAATTTTGAAACTCATTTTGCATATGACTGAATACTACAACCAATGAAGAACTATCACTTATCTTTTCTGCCAACTCCATTCACTGTAGAATAAAGAAATATTGCCAACTGTGAAACCATAGCAAGAGACACAAGATAAAAATAGAATATACTAAAATATACTTCTGAGACTTGATTTCAGCATTTATTAAGAGACCTGAAAAATCTTTTTCCATGCAGCAAATTACTTAAAAAGAAACGTATCTGATTAGCCTCCTTTGGGAGTAAAAAAAAATAAAAATTTTGTACTGTTCTGATTTTTTTTAACCTAGAATAATCACCTCATAAAGAGCTAAAATCACAAAATTATAAAGCAGCCAAAATAAAAAAGTGAATTATTTGTTATTTATTGTTGTTAATCCAAATTTGATTGCATAGAACATTCAAGAAACTATGTCATGTCCTCTTTTCTCCAGGCCTGATGAGAGAACACAGTAATGAATGACTACAGACCAGAGCACAATGCTTCGTTTTCATTTCAGCAACCAAACATCTCTTGGACGGGCAAGACCAGATGTTGTCACAAATCACCAGTACAATCAAGATTAGGGGTTTGTGATCTGTGGCCTTTGAGCCAAATCCAGTCACCAACCTTTTTTTGGTATGGCTTGAAAATGGAAAATGGTTTTTACATTTTTAAATGGTATCAATATAATAAAAAGAATAATTATTTTATGACATGAAAATCATGTAACATTTAAATTTTACTTTCCATAAATGATGATTTTTGGAATGCAGCCACACACATTGGTTTATGTATTAGCTATGACTGATTTTTCAATACAGTGGAACCTCAGTTCTCAAACTTAATTCTTTCTCAAAGGCTGTTTGAGAAGCAATTTGTGTGACAACTGAATCATAATTGTGCATTCTCTACTTTTTTGCCTGAAGAGACTTGTAGCTAATTATACAGATATTTGCAAGAATGGGTGGTCAGGTTGAGGACCAAAGCATTGTTCAGCAACCGAGACATTTTCTTTCGTGAACAACTTGGTCAAAAACTGAATTGTTTGAGATAGGAGATGTTCGAGAACCAAGGTTTGAATGCACAAACCTTGGGGGAGAGTTGAATGCTTAGGACAGAGACCTTGTGACCCTCACACTGAAAATAGTTATAATCTGGCCAGTTATGGACCAAAGTGCACACCCCCAAATTCATATGTTGAAGCCCTAACCCCAGTGTGACTGCATTTGGAGACAGGGACTTTGAGGAGGTAATTAGTAAGTCATAAGGGGGAGGTGTTAAGGCAACAACACTGGTGTTCTTATTAGAAGAGACATTGAGGGTTTGCATACACAGAGAAAAGGACATGTGAGGACACAGCAGGGAGATGGCCATGTGCAAGCCAAGAAGAGGAGAAATCAAACATATAGGCACCTTGATGTTGGACTTCCAAACTCCAGGACTGTGAGAAAATCAATTTCTGTTGTTTAAACCACTCAGGTTATAGTATTTTGTTATGGTGGCCCTAATAGACTAGTACATGGCCTTGTGCAAAATATTTATCAATGCCTGATCCACATGGAAGCCACAAAATTTTAAATTACCTCTAAAGGCCTAGGGATCTCATGATATTTATCTGTTACAGTGCAACACAGAGTGGGAATCATAAAATATACAGCTCAAGCAGAAGAAGATAAACACAAGGAAATGCCTTTCTGTTGGCATTCCATTACGGGAATAACAAATTTGGGACGGAGGGGTTTTGCTATTTAGCATCTGAAGTCTGATTTAACCCTGATTTTTCTGTTGTTTATGCCTTTCAAGTGTGTGTGTGAGTGTGTGTCTATTAACTATAGATTTGTTTGTTTGCGTTTTTTTTGTTAACATGACAAGCAGTCTCCTGAGTAGGAGATTTTTATTGTTTTCTCAATTATTTTGCTGCTGCTCATCTTTAAAAAACTTTAGTTTATGTTTGAGTTATTTTAGGTTCTCCTAATTTTTTAAAAGTTATGTTTAGTTTTTAAAGAAATCACAATTGAATTTTGGATGGTTTCATTTTTGTTGTGAACCAGAGGTAATGTTTTTTTCCTTTCCTCAGAAAACATGCATCTGTGCCAGAAGGACACAGAAATGTACCCCAGAGCTTGTTGTTAACAAATCAAATCAAAGCTAAGACTCTCACTTTCATATAGAGTACTCTCAGTAAGTGGAAACCTTAGGATATTTCAGGATGACAAGGAAATCAGAAAGCTCTGCCTATGGGTGAGTTTGGTTTAAAAACAAACAAAATAAATAAATAAAACCTTTAAATGATTTCCACTATATTGTATAGATTGGTAACTAAATTTTTCTCAAATAGAAAGGAGGAAACCATCTATTTTCTTTTTTATGGACTCATAGAATATCAGAAACTGGAAGCAATCTTGGTAATCAGCTACTCCTGCTTGTCCTCGTAACTTCAAAGAGGAGAAAGGGTTTTGAGTAATTCGATCAATGTCTTTGAGTCAGCAGAGTCTAAGTTACAACGGAGTGGAAACCTAACTCCAGGGCTCAGTATTAACAAAACAAGGAATCATTTCTCCTTTATTCTCCATGCTTAAGTGGGTGGAGGGATGTTCTGGTTATCACGTTCCCTAGGGGACGGTGGCTGGCAGAAGTTCTCTCTCAACACGAGCTTCCGTGAGCATCATGGCAGAGACAAGAGAGGCCTGCCTCCCACTTCCAGTCTCCTATCAGTAGCCAAAACAAGCCATGAGACTACATGACAGATACAAAGGAAGAAGGAACCCACCATCTTATTCTGTGCCTACTAGGATAACTAGAATTCTTGCGATAGCCTCAGTGTTTGCCATAAACTCCTGTGTTTCTGCTTTGTCACTTGTTACAACTAAACTAACAGCTGCTAGAGTGCATCTTCCCTTTGAGCAGGAGACAGGTACTGTGTTTCCAGTGAAGCATTTAAAAAAGTATTTTTTTCCTCTCAATGTTGTTTTCCTCACCTGCACAGAAAGAGCAGATGCAGTAAAAGTTGATAGAGATGAGAAAAAATATATATATGAATATAAAAAGAGAGTTTTATTTTACTCATTTCTAAATAAAATTAAAAAAACAAACAGAAATCCGCCTTATTTTTCTTTCTTTCTTTGGATATTGAATTTCTTTGGATGAAGGAAATCTCTCAAAAATCAATCTCTCATTTAATTGTCTCACCAGAAAAATTGGCAGGGACGATATACAACCTAGCAATGTGACCTGTGGCTTGAGCTTTTGAGACTACAGAGATTCAAAGTGGATGGACAAAAGACAATGATGACATGAAGGCAGTTTCTAAAGGGAAAAAGCAATGCTCGCCATGGCCCAGATTCCTGGGCGGTGGGCTTTACCTGCTGTGTGCAGGATGGATCCCACAAAAGTACACACAGAGACAGTGTCGCTCTGTAAACTGTGAAATATGAGTTACGTTTGCATGTGATTATGTGAAAATTCTAACTTTTTTCATCACACCAGAAAATACAAACAAACAAAACTGTGAGAGCTAAGTTCCCCACCAGTGTCCAATTCAAACAAAATGTGTACTCTTCCAAAATGACGGTTCATTGTCACAAACAGCAGCTCGTGTAAAAACACCCACTCTCATACCTTTGAGACTATATTAAGTCTATACTGAGAAGGAGACTTGGCTTAACTAACTTGCCCCAAATCACACAGCTATTAAATAGCCAAATCAATGTCAGGATTCCAATGTCCTATAGTTCAAGGTGCTTTTACTACACTGCCTGATCTTTCAGCAGTTAGCTGAGTGATTCCAGCAAGGTACTAATCTATGCCATTTATGAAAATGTCCAAGATATAAAGTCCTGTAAGTATATTTACGGAATTATATGTCATTATACAATACAGATGACTTAACCAATTCACATGCAACATCTTTGAAGACCTCTATGAATTATTTCATTGCAATAGCATTATCATTGTTGTACCAGGTTATCTTCACTTCCTCTTTTTATATTTATTTTCTAGTACATTGTGGGACTACCAAGTAATTTACATAATCTGGTTTTTCAATAGACTTAGTTAGGTGCATATTACTTTCCTGTGGCTGATCAAAACAAATAACTGCCAACTGGGTGGTTTAAAACAACAGAAATTAATTCTGTCACAGTTCTGGAATAGTTCAAAATCAAGTTATAGGCAGGGCCATGCACTCACTGTTGACATCAGGGGAGAATTTTCCTCACCTTTTTCAGGTTTCAGGGTCTGTGCCACATTCCTGGCTGTTCACTGAGTTGGGATCACTTCGCTCCAATCTCTGCCTCCATCTTCACATAACAGTCTCCTCATCTGTCTCTCAAATCTCCTCTCCGTGTCTGCACTTGTCATTGGATTAAGGACCCACCCATATATTTTGGAAAATCCTCTTCATCTCAAAATCCTTAATTATATCTGCCAAGACCCTTTTCCCAAACACGGTTTAATGTTCACAGGTTCTACACTTGGACATATCTTTTCAGAGGCCACCATTCAACTCACTGCAAAGTGTTTATCCTAACATGATTCTATCTTTATTCAATTATCATCTCAGGAGTAAAAGATAAATCTGTTTCTAGGTTTGATTAAAGTTAATGTACCAAGATAGTACTTCATATGAATAGTGAACATTTGTAAGGACTATATAATCTCTCTCTCTATTTCAGATTTTAATAAAGTAAAATCCTCCTATTTTGATGGCACTATTATTAAAATTGACACTAAAGTTGAATCCCTCTTTCTAAAGAAATATAGAAAGGTTCAGAGTAAAATTTTAAATTTTGGATGGACTACCAATGAATTATTTTATCTTTCTCAAGCCTCAGTTTACCATCTATATAACAGAGGCGGTACAATAAAGAAGCTACTGACAGTAACAATGATGGTGGTGATAAATATTTTCTTTTTAGAGTTTTTTAAGCATAAGTGAAATGATCTCTAGAAAATATTTATTCTGTGTTAGCAAAAGAATGCTCCATAACTGTGGATGCTATTATTATTATTGCTATTATTGTCATCATTATTTTATCTGATATCCATATAAACTAAAATATATTTTTTAAAGATTGACATATAATAAAACTAAGAAATATTAGATTCCAGACAAGAACCCCAGCCTTTTAAAAAAAATACTGTAACAGTCCATTTAATTAGAAGGCAGGCATTCAGCAAGTTCACAACCTTGTGAACAAGGTTCTTGACCTTAAGTGCACATCCTGTCACTAGTGGGACCTGACTGATACCCAGCTCCATCCCCTCCTAGAGACTCAGGTGTGTCCGTTTGGGGATATGACTCTTTCTTTCTTCCTCCTCCTCTTCCTCTATTTTTCTACCAGGTCTTCATGTGATTTTAAGATGTAGTCAAAATTGAGATCCATAGCTTTAAAGTCTTTCTATACAAAGCATGTTCCACAGACTATCAATTTGCATTTTAACAAGGTTCCCGGGTGAGCTCTGTGCACATTAAAGGTTGAGAAATACTACTTTAAAACAGTGAGAACCCCAGCCTTCTAAGTCCCTGCTACACACTGCTTCCACTACACACTGCCATTGACATGCGTTTCAGTGGCTTGAAGCGTGCATCTAATACACTTCAGTTCCATTTTATACTAATTAGTTGTATCTCTAGTGTGTGTAATGGAACAACAGGCAGTCAGAAAATATTAGAAAGGTGTTTAGAGTACATATTTTCAGTAACTCCATCCTAACTGTAGAGTTATTCAATAAAGACCCAAGGTATTGTGTTGGCCAAAATGTCCATTATGTTTTTTCCATAAAATAAGAGACACATTTTCTATTTTCACCAATAACTCTGATGCAGAGTGCAGCCAGGAGGGGGGCCCCAAAAATAGGGATTTGGAATGGGCCCAGAACTCAGGGTGTCCAGGGAATATTAGAGGGACATATGGGATGTCCTTCCCCCTTCCCCCACAGGTGTGAGTTGGGGGAAGGGACACATGGAGCAGGGACATGAAGAGCTGCTAATCCATGGCATGGTCCTTTAACATATCCATAGCCTTTGGCTAGTAGCTTAGATGTGTTAAATAGCTGTGACCATGCTCTGAGCCAGAGGGATGGAAAGGACCCCCCCCCC